>JAHZNP010001705.1:0-15579 GCA_020615345.1 Triops cancriformis | reverse complement strand
TATAAAAGAAAATAAGAAACGGACACACCAGTAAAAGAAAACCAATGGTAGTTACCAATAGAATCGTCGGATCTACACGATTCCGTTAAGAAAAGAAACTGCTGTTATGGAAAGAAAACCCGTGGATTTATTATCCTTGGACATGTTATAGCTGAGGAGTTAAAATAGAAAATGTGGAACAAACCCATGTATATAAATATGACTAGGATGTATTTTTTCGACAGAATATTATACATGATCTCCGATTTAGGAAAGGATAAAATGCACAAGAGTACAAGGCTAATTCATCCTTGTCGAAATAGGCGCGCACCCTGAGCATCGCGTGACGTCACGAGCCGATGGGCGCGTTTGCGCAGTAGCAGCTAGACAGAAGAAGGCGCGAACAGAGGAAAGCTGATGGCCCTACCTGTCTTTCTACATACATTGGTTCAGTTCAGCGCTGACAATTGTGAAGCAAAGATGGACCAAAAGAGGAAACACTAACACTCGCACAACGCGTGGAAGTTTTACATTTTTAAAGAACGCCAAACAGCGCGCAATTACGGAATATTTTGTAAAGAAACAGGACTAATGATCACTACGTACTTAACGAAAAAATACAAATATTTTGGAACACTTATTTGTTTTAATTTGTGTTTCTTTCCCCTATGTAAGGCAAGTTCTGATATACCGATACTCCGCTTATACCGACATCGACTGTTCGGTCCCGAGCCCATCGTTATAAGCGGGTTCCACTGTAGAGGAGGGATGGGACAGTTTACACGTGGGACAAACCGTACAAAAATCATTACTAATGAACTACGACAGGTTCGGATCTGGAAAAAATTGTATACTTAGTGAATACGACGAAGCTTTCATGAGGAAATTTTCGTCGAAAAATATTGAACCGTTTTTGAGAAAATAAATAAAAACTGAATTTTTGGCACTTTTTGTAAGAAACGGGTCCTGATTATTTCGTTGTAGCACTCATAATGTGTATCTAAAAGTCAAATAAAAATTACTTTTATGTAACTGACAAGTTAGAGAACAACTGCTCCAAAGTTTTATTCTAAAATCGCTGTCCTTTTTTTGCACGAGATTTTAAACTCCAAAGGGATGATTTAGTACGATTTGGACTCAGCCATTTGCACTGCCTTTTCTTGTTGTGAATAATCATTTTTACGAAATCGTGAGTTTCCTTGCACTGACTTGAGCTAGGATGATTCCTATATCGAAAGGGAGTATAACTGTTAAGTTTTCGTTTAGATATTTCAAGTCTATTACGTATTTTTAAAAAAGGCTACCGATTAGTTTTCTTATGGCAAAACACACGGACAAATTGCACTTCACCCAATTCCAAATTGTATCCGCGGTACCTTGTTTTGGACAGTCGGAGGAGCCTCCAGTTTTCATGGGTGTTTGGTGTTATTGTTTGTGTTTTTCAAGCGTACAATAGCTCATTTGATAGCCAGACACCAGGCCATCTAATGAGTATAGTTTTAGGCTACAATTTTGTCTCCACGTGAAGTGAAAAATAAACTACAGAAAAGTGTCCACACTGTCCCATCCCTCCTCTACTATCGTTTTTAGTACTTAATGTTCCCTTCTAACTCATGTAACGCTTCGCAGTTTTTTTAAGTTTGTTTGATTCGCCTTCCTGTTGGCATCCGCCAGCTTTAGACTGCTGACTATTACACTTCTCATACTGTAGTTTCTAATATTGCAAATAAACAGGTAAGATTTGTATATACTTTCTTGTATCTACTTTTAATCTACTCTTTTGAGTATTATGCGTTTACTCAAGTTTACAAAGTGCGCAAACCTAATGCCCGTGTGATACTCACTACTGCCGAATTGCATGTGCGATATTATTCTGTATATATACCTGTAACATAAGGCACTTGCTCGCACAACTAGACACTTGTTAGGAAGTTCCGTTGATAAAGGAAGATCATTCGGGACGTTTCGCCAGCATTCATTGCGGAACTCGTGCCCTTTGTCAGAACAGATATCAAAGTTCTGTAGGTAATTTTTTCTTTCGATTTCACTTTTTGTTCCGTTTCTTTAAATTTTACCCACTGGATAAAAAAATCAGTCTTGTTCTACTAAGACGTAAAAGAACCACACAAAAAAGAACAATGCGCTTTCCCCCAATAACTTGCATTTAGTCCTGAAAGGTCGTCTACGTAAAGTTCAAAAGAACAGTCAGCATTTTATTTTCAATAGTACCTCAGCAGCAATTACAAACTTTAAACTGTTCCTAACGGAGAACACTTAATGTTCGCGTTGTCCCCTTGTTATCTGCACATAAGGTGTTTTTTCTTAAAAGAGAAAGATTACTCCATAAATTCGAGTTGCCCTTGCATTATCATATCATATACGTGTTATATAAAGCACTTCTTTCGCACTTTCAGCTAGACATTCAAGTTTTGTAGCCACAGGAAGAGATATGGGAAGACCATTGGTTATCTTCAGCCTATCGGTGTTAGCAGTGGGGTTGGCTACTCTAAGCTACGGTCAACCGGTAAAGTTTTTTAGTATTGGCTTCAAATTTGCGTATTAGCTCTGATATCTGTTAAACTTGGTCATATTGCAATCAATAATACTCTCAGAGTGGTACAGAAGTTGAAGCAGCCTCGTCTGAATCAGGTTGGGCAGCAATATCCGGTAACGTTATCGAAATTTAAAATATAAAGACTTTCTTTACTTCCCTAATTTAAAAATTGTTTTCTCAACCCGATCAGCTGCTAATCGCTTTTACGAGAGGTTTGTCCGTCAGTGGTTTTGTTCTTCGGGATCCCGCACTACTACTAGCCCTACCACTACATCTCCAAGTACATCCTCAACGACATCTACAAGTACATCTTCCACTTCAACGACAAACACGGCTGCACCTTCCTTCTGTGGAACGTTTCAAGTACTGCGCAAGCTTCATCAATTTAATGTAGAAAAATGAATAATTAGCTTTCTGTCTTGAGTCCAGCTCCGGGTATATGCAGGCACCGTAATTCCGAGAGGTTATTTTCCATGGTTAGTCTATATCACGGGTCGTAATATGAAATGTGCCGGCACTTTGATACACGATCAGTGGGTATTGTCTTCGGCGAGCCGTTTGTACCCCGACATTGCTTATGGGGTGAACGTGACAGTCGGCATTGTTTATTATACAAAGAATGGAACTGTAAGCATAGCATAGAGCTGCACCTGTTCAGATTTGCAAGTAAAGAAAATTATCCTTTTCGTAGACTAGCGCAGGAAGTGTCCTTGTTCATGAAATGTTCAACAATTCGCTTGGTTATCAGCCAAACATTCTTCTACCGCACGACATTGCTTTAGTTCACTTCACTGCTAACCTGTCTGGCGTGACGCCGATCTGCCTACCAATTAACGAAGCAAACCTGACGTTAATTTCGGAATGCGTTTTCATAGTTGGTATGCTTAAATAAAGGGTTCTGCTATTCCGAACTTTATGCTGAGTCAAACTAATGTATCGATAGGTTGGGCCCGTAATTTCGCCTTTGACACTTTCGCGAAGGCTGCGCGAATGGTGGTGAGTGAAGACAACAATACGAAATGTCCAACGATTCTTGCCAGTTCAATCTGCCTCTCATCGTTCGATAATAGAGGACCTTGCGTAAGCGTTTAAATTCTCTTGGACATACAGATGTGTTTATCCACTATGGTATGGTCAGACTGGCGATGGCGGCGGTTTTGTTTCATGGACCGTCCCGGTCATTGGAAGGATGAAACTTGTTGGTATCATTGCAGACAATACCAATACTTGCAGCGGTACCATTTGGGAAGTCCGCGTGACAAAAGTCTCCACCTACCTTTCTTGGATTCAAACTCGTACAGGTGGTTTTGCTTGTGAGAAAAAACAACATTACGTGTGTAAAATGCTGGATGTTGTAGGTTTACAGTTCTGCGCTCCATAATTCGAAGCAAACCACGAGTTACGGCCAGGTTTACCGCTAACGCAGGCTAATTCACTGCTTATGTTACCTAGTATACTATTTGCATGCGTGAGTTGGTAATATATAGTGTAGTTAGCCTTGTCTATTAACCTTCACCTTGTCCATAAATGTTTTAGTGCAATTAACATTCTCTAAATCTTTCCCTGACCGTGGTAAACATTTATCCTAGTTTTTTGTCTGCAAAACAACACCACAATCAAACCTCTCTAATTATACAATACACGACAGCATGTTGCAATTGCATCCGGACGTACGTCAGAAAGGTTTCTGGTTCGCTCAGGACTACGACAGGGATGCGTTCTCTCTACTTTTTTTTCCTTGTATTGGGTCACTCGAAAAGTCCGTGCAGTGATTCGACCATTTTTGCACTCAAAAAGCCCCTGTATTTCTCTAAGTGCCCGTGTACATTTTTTTGCACACAAACTAGCAAGAGGGGTCTCTCAGTGACATGTTAATCAAAGTTTGATGACTTTTGACGTGGATATGAATTTTCAATTCGACGCTGAAGGATGAACGGTATCGCTGTATATTATCAACTCTTTGTACGTTATAATTTCTACAAATGTCTCAACGCTTCGAGAACGGCTAAAACATGTGTGCAGTTTATGGCCCTAATGCCTAAAAGAATACGTAGTTTGGAAACGTTGTCCGCTGTTTCGATGGAGATTTTTTTTTAAGATGGTGACTGACCGGGTCGCCCTTAATTGATCGATGCGGACCAAATAACAACTATGGTGGGCACAACCTCACAGCTGATAATTCAGAGGTACAGGAGATCGTCGGTGTATCGTAAAAAAGCGTTGCGAACCACCCGAAATCAGCTAGAACGAAAAAATTTCTTTATGGAAAAAATTTCGAAAATCTAGAGGCCATAAAAAAGCACTTCGATCAGTTTTTTGCCAAAAAAAAACAGCAAAGACGTTCTTAGAGAAATCAATCTTTGATTTACCCAATTGTTGGGCTAAAGTGATCAAACAAATTAATTAATATATTATTGAATAAAATTAGTTATGTTCAGAGAAATTCGCTTTCAAATTTAGGGTAAATTACTGCACGGACTTTTCGAGTGACCCTAATGCTACGCGCTCTTTTTTTTGCGAGCGCGCTCGCGCTCGCGCTCTTTGCTTTTTGTCGCTAGCGCGCTCGCACATTCGCTCATATTTCTAAAAAGAGCGCGCTCGCGCTCTTTTTCATTGTTGCCATCTATTCAGCGGATGAGAAAACTCTTCGAAAACATATATGAATATTAAACTATGACACGAAATAATGCATATAATATAAAGTACAGTATAAAATTAAGTTTAAAATTATAATATATGTACCCTTATATTATAATTTTAAACATATATGTACCCTTATATAACAAGGGTACGAGTTGATTGCCAACACCAAAACCCGCTTTTCACTAGCGTTTACCAAGTCTGACGCCTGTCAACACCAGCGCCATAGCGATGATTGCCATCAATGTTTTCAGTAAAGTTGTTCTTATTAATATCTAGTGCATGTTTTTGAGACTTTTTAAAAATCTGATTTAATCAAATTTAAAAGCTGTAGGAACATTTTTACGTATTTCGAAAAATTTGACAAATGTAAAATCTAGTTTTCTTGTGCAGTAGATATATTTCTGCTTTATTTTTTGCTGAAAGAAAGATTCAAATTGGACGAGCAGTTTCTACGAAATCTCAAAATATAGAAACTAGAATTCCCAAATTTTAGTAAATGATTTCGTAAAAACTAATCGTCCGATTTGAATCTTGTTTTCACCAAAAAATATAGAAAAAGATACCTACTGCACAAAAAAGCCAGATATTAAATTTTTCAGTATTTCAAAATGTGAAAAATTTCGCCTAGAGTTTTTAAATTTAACGTAATCATATTTTTAAAAAATCTCCATCATGTGCACTGGATATTAATAAGTAAAACTTTACTGCTAACATTGATTCAAAGTTGACAGAACCATTATTGAGAAACCATCCCCCGAATTCCCCATGTTATTCGCCCATAAGAAGGGTGTGTATACCCGGGCCTTAATAGTTAGGTTAGGTTAAATTGGGTTAGGTTTAGTTAGGTTAATTTCAGTTATGTTGGGTTATTAGTAAATATGTTTAACGTTTAAGTGCAACCCCTTTTGTTTACATTTTCAGGTTCAATCCGTAACCATACCTCGCAAACTTCTTAAGGTGGGTTTTCATTGCGTAGCTATGGGTGTTGGCAATCGTCGTGTTGGCAATCATCGCTATGGCGCTGGTGTTGGCGTCAGACTTGGTAAAAGCTAGTGAAAGGCGGGTTTTGGTGTTGGCAATCATCTCCTACCCCAAACGGCGAAGCGACGTTGTGTCTTTTGTTAAATGTTTTTACAGTTCCCCACTAGATGGCGACACAGTACGAGCGCCTGCGCTCAGTGCTTTTTGAGCGCGCTCGCGCTCGCAAAAAATGGAAAAAGAGCGCGCTCGCACATTCGCTCGTGACAAAAAGAGCGCGCTCGTAGCAGCTCTGCCCAATATATATTGGCATGATTCGCAAAGGCAGCTCAAGGGGGCAAGTCAATATGGGCAATAGCCTTTTCTCTCGTGCTTGCTAATGTAGTTTACACTGACATTTCCTGTTTGATCACGGGGTGATTGTTGCCACTAGGGCTTGCATGGACCGGTTAATGTCCTCTGCTTGGTTCACGTTCACCCGGCTAACAGATCGGCTCGTTTTATTATTAAATTATTACTATAATTATTGTTATTTTTATAGTCTTTACCAGTATAGGCCGAAGCCTATTTGTTCAGTACTAGATACGGAAAGGTTTGCTTGTCGTTTTGAATGAAATACGATGCTTAGAAGCTAATTGAATGCTACAAATAATCGTAATGAATTTTCGCTGGTAATCAGAGTTTTGGGTTCCTTTTAATTTTGATGTTTAATATTTGTCAAGATTAAATATATAAATTTCATTATTAACAAGAATTAAATTTCTATGCTAACTGCCCTGTACTTGTCACATTGATTGTTGCCAATAATGAATTTGTACCCCCAATGCTGTAACAAGTACGCCTTAACGGTATGATTCTTACTCGTCGCACGAGTCAGTTCGTTTTTCCCAGTTCCTCAAAATTGACTGTTGTAACCTCGACAACCAAATATACTTTTGTTAGCTGTTAAATGAAACAGTGTGTCTATTTGTGATATCTGCACGTAATTACCGACACCTTAGCCAGCTCCTTCGACGCTAAGGTAAGCTTCCGAAATTCGCATCATTTTCCCCCCAACCAGCCCGATTTGGCTGGTCCAACTGGTGCATCGACCGGGAAGCACGGTAACCCCTTCGCATCGTGGCAAACCGTAAGTACGATATTCTTTCGCAAACTCGCATTCCGTTCGAAACTGCTTTCCAATCTCGTAAAATGGCATCAGCCAACATGCCTCTACTCGACAACAATGAAATTTCCGACGACGAGCAAGATACGTCGGAAGAAGCTCGCTTCGTACGAAAGCTTCGAACAGAAGCGAAGAGCGCGCTTACGTCTGTGTCGACCGGATTGAAGCAAACATGGCAAATCGAAGCAGCCGCAGCGCACTTGAACTCCTACGGCAGCAACTTACCGAGAGCTTAAATGAATGTTCAGACCTGAATCATCGTTACATTTCGGCACGGGGGCTCGAAGACCTCCAGAAAAGAAATGCCGAAGCTTATTTCACGAAGATAGAGAGAGATGGTTTCGCTAGCTTTCTACGTATTGAAGAGTATCGTTCCTCAAGAGCCAACGATCCCCCATCTTCCATCGCCTCGCGTTCTGCAAGTTCCGCTCGTTCGTCCCGTTCGCCACGTGAGGGCAGCACTTCGAGCAAATCCTTAACTGAACGGCATCGGGACTCGCAATTACGCCTTGCCTCAGCTGAATTACGTCTTCGCCAGTTGAAAAAAGACGCCGCAGCAGAAGAGGCTTGTCGAAAAAGGCTACGGGAAATGCAGGCGTTATTGGAGGAAGAAGAACAGAGCGCACATTTGGCACGGGAGGCTCGACACTACGAAAACGAGGTCGCTCAGCTCCGCTTGGAAAGTGATTCATTACGCGAAGAAGCGGAGGAGGAAACAAGCGAAACTTTATGCGCAACGGGGCCGGCAGCACCTACTTCGAGCGTGTCGATTGACGCTCAAGGAAATTCAACTCGCCAATTTGCCGCCATTCCCGAAGAACGCGAAATCCCCAATCCCACCTACGCAAACGAAAGGACAGTCGCCAACGCCACCTATAGTCAAGAAATGACAACGAATCGCGAAGATGCGTGGATATTTGAAGAAGCGGAAGATCGCGGAGTACGTAATTGGCGTCCAGGTACGAGTTCTGGACTCCCAAAGGTAAAAATTACCCCGTTTAATGGCGATCCTAGACGATGGACGATGTTTATCGCCAACTTTCGAGCTCTTGTACACGAATCGGGCTGTTCCGACGCCCAGAAACTCGCTTATTTAAGGGAACGTTTGGACGAAAAGGTAAGGGGATCGATTGCACAGACCTTACATAGCCCCTCCTTGTACAAAACAGCTCTAGCGGAGCGCAACGGAGGTATGGACACCCTCATTTGATTGCCAGAGCATTCATAGCAAAATTACTCAGTATTCCGCCACTACGCTCCGAAGATTTTGAAGCCCTGCAAGAATTCGCTAACGATGTCCACGGCGCTGTTACGTCTCTTGATCACTGTGGGTATCGCCAAGACCTACAGTCGAGCGCAACGTTGTCGCAACTTGTCAACAAATTGCCTAAGTCTCTTCGAAATAGATGGGGTGAAAGAGTATTTAGTATACAACCTCGTCTTGCCGATCTCATCGATTTCGACTCATGACTTGATCAACTCGTTTTAAGCCAGTTTACCGTTCAAGCGATTGAACAACTCGCATCCGAACCAGAGCCAACTCGTAGGCCAAATCACGACGCGAAACCGCCCCAATCGAAGCGGGTTTACGCGACGAAAGAGTATTGCGCCCCTCAAGAATGCCAAGCGTGTGGCAAACTAGGGCACAGTATTTCGAATTGCCGAATGTTTGCAGGGCTGCAGCCGAAAGAGCGCGCTGAACTTATAAGGGAGAAATCGCTTTGCTTCTCTTGTCTCGAAGCCCCACATCGAAGTCGCGAATGTGGCCGAAAGCGGACATGCGGAATCGACGACTGTAAAGCGAATCACCATCCACTCTTGCATGGCGCTCCCCGCGTTTACCCAAATAGAGCCTCATCCAGAGGGCAGCCGGTTCCCGCCGTTCATCACTTGAGAGTCGCCCCAAGAGGAATAGTTCTCCTCTCTGTAGTACCTGTCAAAATTTGGAAAAACGGTAGGTCCTTACGCGTCCACGCCCTGCTCGACACTGGCAGCGAAGTGTCGCTCATTAGGAGAGATGTTGCCCGAAGCTTGTCGTTAAATGGCCCGGAAAGGAACATTCGCCTAGAGACGTTCCATGGAGACGATCCAGTTTTGCGCGTAAAGGCTGTGGACTTCGAAGTCTCCTCCCTCGATGGGAAATTCGTCGTGCCAGTCTCGGGTGCGCTTACTGTTCCTAATCTCAATATTTCAAACCGGCGTTGTGACGTTCGACGGTTGAAGGAGACCTAAAGCCACCTGAGAGATCTAGAGCTTCCGGAACCTGGTGACGAAGAAGTTACGCTGCTCCTTGGCATGGATGTTGTTGAGGCACACGAACCTTTGGACATTCTGAAGCCTGAAGATGGTGCTGCAGGTCCCAGAGCCGTGCAAACGATCTTCGGATGGTCAATTGTCGGACCTGTTGGGCAGAGATCGCAGAATCGCTCTTCCGAACGGATCTTCAAAATTGGTATGAAGAGAACGGATGACGATCTTCATAATTCGGTCGAAAAAATGTGGGAGACAGAAGGATTCGGTACAAAGCCAGCCATGGAGAAATTACTATCGGATGATGACAAGGCAGCGCTCAAGATCTTGGAAAGTACGGTCTCTCACAACGGAGAGCGATATGAGGCTGGGCTCCTGTGGCGAAGCCCTAACATCACCCTCCCGAATAATCGCATCTCCGCGCTGTATCGCTTATTTTCGATGGAGAGAAAATTCCGTTTTAAACCAGAATTTGCTGAGATGTATGAACGAGCCGTCGAGGATTACCTGAAAAGCGTACATGCTCGCCGCGTGCCGGTCGAAAGGCAAGACGATAACGAAGAGAGTTTGGTACCTCCCGCATCATGCTGTCACAAACCCCAACAAACCTGGTAAATTACGGGTCGTGTTTGACGCCTCAGCCCACACTGCCGGGGTATCCTTAAATGATGCTCTTCTTCGAGGTCCGGATCTCCTCACCAATTTAGCTGCCATTTTGCTTCGCTTTCGGCAAAGGCGGATTGCAATCTCTGCCGACATAGAAAAGATGTTCAACCAAGTTGGAGTCCTTAACTCTGACCAACCCGCGTTAAGATTCTCCTGGCGTCCTCCTGGAGACAAAAATCCTCCACGTGCCTACCAAATGACTGTCCATGTTTTCGGCGCGGTTTCGTCTCCGGCCATATGCAACTATGTACTACGGAAAGCGTCCGAGGATAGCAAAGAAGAGTTCCCGCTTGTCCCAGAAAAGGTGAAAACACAATTCTACGTGGACGACTTCTTAGACTCCGTCGACAGCGAAGACGAAGCGATAAACGTAGCTCGCCAAGTTTCGGAGTCACTCCAAAGAGGGGGTTTTCATCTGACAAAATGGATGTCTTCATCGAAGGGGGTATTGAAGGCTATGACCAAATCAGAACGCGTGTGTCCAGAATTAAATCTCGATTTTGAGGAGCTCCCTATAGAAAGAGCACTTGGTTTGAAGTGGCACTGCGAGGAAGACTGCTTCCAATTTCAGTTTCAGCAAAAGGGAGACGTCACGACGAAGCGGTGAACTACTTAGCACCGTAGCCTCGATTTTCGACCCTTTGGGTTTCGTAGCCCCCTTTCTTCTAACTGCCAAAGCCATTCTTCAAGACAAGTGGAGTCTAAACATCGAATGGGACGAAGTACTTCCAGTCGAAATGTTACATCGCATTTAAAGCTGGTGTGATGAAATTCGGATCCTATCTCTTCTCAAAATTCTCCGCTGTATTCGTCCAACGAAGACGACAATTTCGGCTGCCCAGCTTCATGTTTTCTCGGACGCTTCGCAGATGGTCTTCGGAGCAGCTGTGTACGGACGTTTCATGCATTCTGATGGCCGCGTTACTGTAAATTTGATTTTCGCCAAGTCCCGCGTGGCACCACGAAAAACCCTTTGTATCCCGCGACTTGAATTGCAGGGTGCCGTACTCGCAGTCCGAATAGCCGCCATGGTTCGGAAGGAGATGACCCTCCCCTTTTCCGACGTTACCTTCTGGACAGACGCCGAGCTAGTCCTCAAATGGATAAATTCGAAATCCTGCAAATTTCACGTTTTCGTCGCTAACCGCGTTAGCGAAATTCTTGAGCTGTCAAGTAAAAGGCAATGGAGATATGTGCCTACTGCCCAAAATCCTGCTGAAGACTGCAGCCGAGGGCTGTCCGCTAGTGTCTTGATTGAACTGACAAAATTGTTGGTTTACTGGACCAGGATTTCTGTACGCGGACGAAACTGAGTGGCCCCTGTCCAGCATTAGCCTTCGCGAACCAAGTCAAGATGACTCGGAAGTCAAATGGGTTGGTTATCACGCCGTAGACCCAAATAGGCCAGTTGACGATTTTATGAGCCGCGTGCGAAATCTGGACCTACTGAAAGGCGCTATCGCTTACGTCCTTCGTTTTGTTCAAGCTTTAAGGGGCCGACTACCTAAACAAGAGCAGCTCACCGCCCACGAAATAGACGATGCCATGAACACCTGTATTCGGGCTACCCAAGAGTTTGCCTTTTCTCAAGATATTTCAAAACTGAGGAACAACAAGCCTATAAGCTCGAGTTCCCGAATTTCAAAACTGAATCCCTTTTTTGACGAGAATGGAGTCCTGAGAGCACGCGGACGGCTGGAAAACAGTACTTCGGAGTTGGGAATAAAGAATCCAGTCATTCTACCCGACGATTGCCCTTTGTCGAAACTGATAATTGAACGGGCTCATCAGAAGCTTAATCACTCGTCGGTGGAACGCACGCTCCACGAGATCAGACTGACGTACTGGATTCTCAAAGGGAGAAGGACTATTCGTGGTTTCGTCGCAAGCTGCCCCGCTTGCTGCCGTAATAATGGTAAGCCCCAAATGCCGCTCATGGCTCCGTTTCCTGAGCATCGACTAACACCCTTCTTGCCCCCGTTCATCCACACGGGAACCGATTACTTCGGTCCGTATCATGTTACTATTTTAAGAAGAACGGTAAAAAGGTATGGCTGTCTTTTTACCTGCTTGGTGACCAGAGCGGTCCACATAGAAGTGGCACACACCCTCGACGCTGATTCGTTCCTGCAAGCCTTTGGTCGGTTCTGCGACAGGCGAGGGAAGCCGAGAATAGTGTACTCGGACAACGGTACAAACTTCGCTGCTGGCGAGCGCGAACTCCGCAATGTAATTGCGAACTTGAACGAGAAGAGGCTTGCACATTCAATGGCTTTGGAGAGCATTGAATGGCATTTTTCGCCTCCCGGAGCGCCACACTTCGGTGGCGTATGGGAAAGCCTCGTGAAGTCCGCCAAGGTTGCGCTCAGGAGTGTTTTAAATCAGAGGACTCTGACAGACGAAGTCCTGGTGACTGCTATGACCGGAGTCGAAAGTCTTCTAAACGGAAGACCACTAACACATGTGGCTGTCGACCCAAATGAGCCAGAAGCCTTAACCCCAAACCATTTCTTGCTGGGAAGACCCAACCCAAGATTACCTACTGACGTTACTTTACACGAAGAAATCAACTTAAAGAAAAGATGGCGTACCGCACAAGTAATCATCGAACATTTTTGGAGAAGATGGATTCGCGAGTATGCTCCCTATCTCATCGAGAGAAGAAAGTCGTTAACTGAAAGGCGAAATTTAAAAGAGGACGATATCGTTCTCGTTGTGGACCCGACCTCGCCCCGTGGACTTTGGCCGACTGGGCGTGTTTTAAAGACCTTTCCAGGCAAGGACGGTATCACGTGGGCAGCTTCGGAAAAGACCAGATATGGAGAATATACGCGTCCTGTCACCAAGCTTTGCCTCCTGGAAGCCGCAACCGAAGAAGTCACTGTGGCCAGTGACGGGGCCGGCGATATTCCGTACTATTTACGGAAAGGTTTGCTTGTCGTTTTGTATGAAATACGATGCTTAGAAGCTAATTGAATGCTACAAATAATCGTAATGAATTTTCGCTGGTAATCAGAGTTTTGGGTTCCTTTTAATTTTGATGTTTAATATTTGTCAAGATTAAATATATAAATTTCATTATTAACAAGAATTAAATTTCTATGCTAACTGCCCTGTACTTGTCACATTGATTGTTGCCAATAATGAATTTGTACCCCCCAATGCTGTAACAAGTACGCCTTAACGGTATTGATTCTTACTCGTCGCACGAGTCAGTTCGTTTTTCCCAGTTCCCTAAAATTGACTGTTGTAACCTCGACAACCAAATATACTTTCGTTAGCTGTTAAATGAAGCAGTGTGTCTTTTTTCTGATATCTGCACGTAATTACCGACACCTTAGCCAGCTCCTTCGACGCTAAGGTAAGCTTCCGAAATTCGTATCGTTTTCCCCCCAACCAGCCCGATTTGGCTGGTGCACGATTACTGGTCATTGGTTTCAAAGTTTTTTTTAAGAAACAAGGGCAACGTTGTCTGAAACCTCAATTTACCTTTCTCTCTTGCGTATATAAGTTTAATGTATAGAGACCTTATACATTACAGTAGGTCCTGTACAGTACCTCAGTACTGTACATTGCGTATATCAGTTTAGTATGCGATTTGTTTGGTGAAATATTTTCTAAACCGGTCAATTAGTACGCGTCTCACATCAGACGACATCTATGCTCTTTGTTCTATGATCTATGGAATAGAGATGTAAAAAAATCAAACATAAAAAATCTGTATGCAATAGAGTTGTACGCAATAGAGACTTTATACCTTGAGAAGCATTCATCTACGGAAAAGGACATTCTTATAATAATGTTTTAGGCCATTCTTGATTATAAATCGGTAGATTATAAATCAGTTATATATTGGTGATGTCCGGAATATTTTTCGCCAACTTTTCTTGAGTCGCTCCAAATTCCTTATCGAGACGTACGATTTCGTTTACATTGAAAATTACCGCCCCTGAAATACGCAGTAATTTCTGGAACTTTAAAGTATCTTGTTTGCTAGGGCACATTGATCTAGGCGTATATTGACAAAATGAAGTTTCCCCGGAAGTCGGGATCGTAATTACAATAATTACAAAGGATGAGTGTAGCGAGCTGTCGGGTAGCACACGCCTGTCTCTATAACTTAGCCAGACTAACCATATTTGCTTCGGCTTATGCCCATTCCGTACGTCCGCAGTCCCCATTTCTTTTTCCCCAGTGTGACATATTGGATAGCATATTTCACACTGGGGAAAAAATATGTCATATTCACAGGGACAAGCCATTGAAAAAGACCTTTAGGAAATCTAGCTTTAATTACAATACGACCGTTAGTACTGAAAATTTGCATGTCGTTTTGAAGTCTAAACTTTTGTAAATTAGGGAGTATTTTATATCAAACGTTTGTGGCTTGTTTTGACATTTTGAGAAGTTTATTTTCATTGGAGTAATGAAAAGGTTATGGCATAAAATGCAGGGCAAAACCTCCGTCTTCCTGCAGTCATCATGTAGACGGGAAAATAAGGAGAAATAATGTTTTCTTCGAATGTATGTTTTTGTAAATGCAACGAAATACCAATACTGTAGGACACAATATTTCAACGAAACTGTCGGGTTAGCTTTTCTCCCTTTACAAATTTGGGACCACAATTGTGTGGCTATGTTCGTACAAAGAACGAATGCAAGAAGAAACTAGTTGACTTGGAAATAATATTATGTTAATAAAACAATTATTGTTGTATAAAAAACGCAGCCACCTTCGATGTTCCGGAAACTATTATTATTTCAACTGGAAGGAAATATTTCATCTGAAAATGTTGGAGTCATAACAAATAAACAAGCCGTTTTAATTGGAAAAATGTATTTAAAATTCAATTCCATGAAAAAATACCTCCATCTTGTAAATAAGGTCACGTTGTTTGCCAGTCCACGCCTTGCATCAGCCCTCCAAGTGGCCATGTCGCTAAGCTTCCTACCACAAATACCGAGTCAAAACCCTAAATACGCTTGTAGGGTTTGGACGGACGGGATACGCTACACCCGTCCGTAGGGTTTGTAAATCGAAGTTCGAAAAAATGAAAGTCAGCTTTTGTTTATGCAGTGTTTCTTTTAAAGTCATTTCAAGCTAATTCAATCCAGTTTAGTCGATTCTATTATTTCCCAAACATATACAGTACTGAGATCTTAAAACTGGCCCAGGTAAAACGCAGAGGTCTAATCATGCCTCTTTAGGGAGATTTACCTTCATTAAGGGGTGAAAGGACTTGCACCAATCAGCTGCTAGAGACAGCCCACCACGAGCACTTGGAGGTTGAGGTGGAAAAGTAGAGCCGTTGGCCCTAGCTTAGCATTTGTATAATGATAATCT
>JAHZNP010001704.1:0-15583 GCA_020615345.1 Triops cancriformis | reverse complement strand
AACACAAAAGCAAGGCGGAAGAATTTTAAAAATAACTAGTATTTTAGTAAAACATTTTATTTATTTTTTTAAAAATGCAGCAGCCTTAAATGATCCTAAGCTTTTTCTGCTTGTGTCTGGAAGGAAATAATTTACCTTATAAAATTATAATCTTAGTAATAATAAAAGCCATTTTCGTGAAGTTTTTCTTTATTTAAAACAAAAAAATATATAATAAAAAGGATCCGCCATTTGTAAGCATCACGTGATTCCCACCTTGTCCAAATACAAGGGCCCATGCTACTGCTATTGACGTCATCTCAGAAAGGCTTGGAAGCGAATAGGCAGTCCTTTGTGGATTGCTACTATCCACATCAAGGCCCTCAGTTCGTTCCGGGGGGACTGCCGCATGAGGCACTATACAGCTGAGACCAAGTTGAAAAAAAATGACTCGCACAACGAACTCTTCCTCTTGCAACGAACTGCTTGGGGTGGAGAAAAAAGTTTTAAAAATTGGCAGTTACGTTTCCTTCGCTGCGCGCATGCATTTGACACGAGAACTTGGCTTCCAGACGCCAGTCAGTTGCTGCAGAATAGCCTGTTTGTATCTCTATATTTGTTTACCTATTGTCGTTGCTTTTTTTCGATTATAAGTGTTACTACAATGGCTCCAGAGGAGTCTGATAGCAAGAAGAATAGAAAACTTCTCACGATTGAACTTAAACGCGAAATTATAGCCAAAAGAGATTCAGGGGCTATACTTGTTGCCATTGCTGAACAATTCGGACTGAGTAAATCAACCGTTGGAATGCTTTTGGCTAATATTAAAAATTTTGGACATTTTAAAAGCTCAGACAGCGAAAGGGAAAGAGACAGAAGCAAACCACATTAGACGGGTTCTTCAAATCAGTGCTGGCCAAAAAAAGCAAGGCGGATATATAAAAGGCAAGAGAATCGAAGATTCATGTAACCTAGAGTGATATTGACAGTCATTGTTTGGAGAAAACTGATTAATAAATGTTTGAGATATATTGGTTGACAGTCAGTCTATTTTTAGCATTTTCTTCCGATTTTTTAAGCCAACTTCTTCAGATTTTGGTCCGGGATCAGGAACGGATTAAAATGATTTACACTGAATCTTATGAGAAATAGCGTCTCTTATTACGAACTCCGAACTCCGTCTAGGAACGGATTAGGTTCGTTAAACGGGGCACCACTGTACTCTGTAACGTACTACGTATCAATTTCCGTCATCTTTGAACAAAGGGCACCGCCATTGTGTCAGCAACGAAGTCGGTTTCGATTGTCGGGAAACTGAAAACCTTCCAACTTTCAACAACCAAGCCGATACTTTATTTTTGTTGCGATTCCCTCGACTTCTTTCCCTCACCGTTATCAAGCTACTTTTGGTGACACAGTGGCCCATGCCGTTTCGTCAAGACTTGGTCACTAGGATTAGATTAACGGTTCAGCCAAGGGCCAAATCCCAAAAGGCCTAGTAAGACAAGGCAATCTAATTAGAGCAGCACCCTTCCTCGAAGAAAGCGTAAGTAAATTAGGTCAACAACGTAGAGTACAAGAGAAACATGTTTATCTTGATAAGACGTACTTCATTAGAGACCTGCATGGTTTCCTTACAAGATAATCAAGCTAATCAAAGTCCTCGTCTTCGAGAATGAATCTGTGTGTACCCAAAAGGTCAAGTGCTTATTTCCTTGCGTAATAAGGAGACGCATACCTAACTGTTGACAAACAAGGGAGAGAACCGTTCAACTTCGATTAACTATGTTCGCCAAAAGTACGCTTTAACGCCTCCAACCTACTCTGAGAATTATAGATTTATTAGCTAGAAGAGGTTAGGGTTTAGGTTTAAGGTCTTTTATGGTTCTTTTCGTTAAACAACCAAACGTGGTTTTCCCCCAAATAGGGCGTATTCCAACTACTGGAGAATCCGCCATTGTTTATACACTTTGCTGATTTTTGTAGGGTAGCGCTATCTTAGTGACAGTGGAAGCATGCACGATTATACGTCGATATTGTAACACTGGTATCTTAATGACAGTGGTTAGCATAGCGGCTTCTCCACTAGCGCAACCGGGAGTATTGCTGGAGAAAACGGACTCGGTAGATGGAATACAATTCACTTGTATTCGAAAGAACACTAGCTTGGTTACATAGATGTATACAACTACACACGAAAAACAAAATCTTCACGCTTATATACGCAAAATATGACCTTGAGGCGTAAGTCCACGGTGGAAGTTTTTTCCAAAAGTTGGAAGGAAGGTTTCCTTTGGGAAGGCAAAAATGCTCCCTTTGGAGCTTCAAAATTATCAACAGCTCCAGCTTAGTGATCGGTCCTTCTGTAAAACGCTTCTTAATGCTCCTGTTACTAATTTGCCTAATTACTTACTAATTTCTTCCTTCCAACTTTCGGAAAAAACTTCCACCGTGGACTTACGCCTTTAGTGCCAGAACAACATAGGAAGCTAGAAGTGACAAGGTCAGGCAAAAGGGCAAGACAAAGTTAAGCAAAATGCCATGATACAAGGTCAAGCAAAGGGCTAAAATACAAGGTTGATGAAGACGTCAGGCTTCAATACCCTAAGATCACAAAAGGGAGCCCTACTTTGGAATAAGCCCCATTGCGTCACGTTTCCACCAGGGTTTGTACGTAAGCCATGTGATGAAACTTTGGGTTATGTATTTCTTCGCCACTTTTAGAAAATGAATGACAATTGTTAGATTCTCCACCCTCAATTACCTCCATCACCCTATGGTGAAGGTTTAACTATCTTTTCCAACCCCTTTACATAAGTAGAACATGAACAGTAGAGCAGTAAGATTATTTTGTAGCAGTCGGTTGGTAATTTCAGCTCTTTCACTGACCATTGTTCCTAGCGTCCAATTTTACTGCTGTCCATTTGTCGGTTTGTGTCATGTGTTTTGTTGTTGTTTTCTGTGTGTGGATTGTATTTTAATAAACTTTAGTCCTCAATCGTCTGCTTAAAAACCGCCAACCTCCATTTTTATTGTCTTAAACACAAGACATTTAACATTACCCAGGCATTTCGAGACCTATTTATGCACATCAATAGCTGCAATTAAAAGTTGGTAAACTTTTGACAGCGAATCAGTGCGTAATTATTGAGTGCAATTTATCACAGGGAGCTGCCTAAATCGGATTTGGAATGAAAATAACATAAAAACCTTTGCAATATGAAAAAATGTATAGTAACGAGCAAAAAAACCTGTACTTGCCGATTCACAGAGGTCTGATTAAGCCTCTCGAGGCTGATTTACTTTCATTAAGGGGTGAAGGGGCTTGAAGCTTCAACCAATCCCTGTCCATATACAAAGGTAGACCGCGAAGTTTGAAACAAAATGTTATTTAAATAGTGTATAAACGATACAGTGAAAGAGAGTGGCGTAAGTATTGATGGTCACAGTTCTTTCATCCTGTTCAGGCTGCACCATATTTTAACTGTTGTTTGGCTCACATTTCTTGTAATTCTTCGAAAGGTAGACGTCGCAATTCTCGTAAAGAAAGACCGGGCATTTTACTTCGATAGTTAGGTCTTTTTAGCTATTTTCCGAGTTGAAGTGGCCTTTGCAAAATACATTTCATTTCTTTAGTGAATATTGTTCTATTCCTTCAACCAATTCAGATGTGTCAGTTATAATTTTCGCTCAGAAGGCAAAATTCGCTTTCAAATTCGCGGTCGACCTTTCCCTTTGTAAACGATTGGTAAAGCCCTTTCGCCCCTTAATAAATGTAAATCAGCCTTGAGAGGCTTAATTAGACCTCTGCGAATTGGCAAGTACAGTTTTTTTGCTCATTACTGTACGAATCATAGAAAAGTTGTACACACTGCGGCCAAAAGCATTTTTTTATCAACTTTAACTAGCCAGTAATAATAATCACGCAGAATATAGTGGTCCAATCATTAACGACGTCTCGATTTACGCAAAACACAAAGAGAATAGAATTTTGCATAACTACCTAGGCAACAGATGTCGCTGCACGGCAATAGTATACAAAACTACATTTTAAAGAAACGGTTTAGCGATTTTTATTCTTTATTTTACTGAACAAAAGTACTCTTTCTGGGTATGCGTAACACATTACTATTGTACACATGCAATACACGTTTCCAATCACACTGTGTTTTCGCCAATTCGACGAACTTTCCTTAATAGGCGTGGCGTCATTGCAATCAGTGCCGTCATTGGTGGCGTAAATAGAGGTCTTACTGCATTCATGTTCCTTCTTAGACAATTATTTCAGCGACTTGCAGCTCGGGTGTCGTCTATTGACTGTATTGTTATTTGTCGATCAAATGCATTTTGTACAAGTTTTCCAATTCGGGGTTGTCGAACTGCGGAATAAAGTTGACTCGGACGACTTCATCGATTCCTTCGTCCAACGAGGGCTCTTGATACTTGGACCTGCAGCAAAGACAAAAACAAAGGCGATAAAAGACATCAGTACCCGAAAAACTGGTCAGTCAACAGTGCGATCGTACTTGTACGTGTTGAGTACCATGTCTCCGACCGGCTCGTGACGTTCGTCAGTAAACTCTCTAAACTGCGACGCAGAAAAAGGGTGTAAATATTATGGAATGCGTTACTAAGGTCAAACTCAAAGAGTGATAAGCATGCCAGATTCTATATCTGTCACCATGCGAGCTGCACTTACGCGGTTGTTATGAGCGGCGTGTTTCTGGCTCACTGCCATCACGAAACACCTGCACGCCACGCCCTTTCGTTGCGCCACTCCAACGAAACGAGCCCGCGACGCTTTATCGGGATTCGTGTTATCAACCACGGCTGACTGACCACGTGACAAAACTTGCTCTACTACCGACACGCATTGTTGCCACGTCTTGAGCGTATCGCGATTAGCGTACACGTAACCTTGCTTCACCAAATGCTTCGTCGCAAAGTGACTCTTTCCCGATCCGGGCGGTCCCACCATTACTACCACCTAACACAACACAGATACTAGTTCATTCACTCTTTCAAACAATGAACACATGTGAAACACAACGAAAACAAAAATCACCGACCATAAGCGCACGTTGCGAACGATGTTGTTTCTAAGTCCGAAAGTAAAGGAAAATATTCCCAATACAATGACTTCATACTACTCTAACTTTAATAACTTATTTCATTAAGAAAACGCAATAAATAAAATATGGAAACCTCCTGTTTATCCAAGCAAAGTTTCGCGGTGGGTGGATCTAGCAGCGGAACGTCTCGTTTCAGCTTCTGGGGGTCAAATTCGGGTAAAACGTAAGGTACTGGTTTGTGTTTCAAGAAATGTTCTTCCGGCGTATAGAACTTAACCCGCAAGTTGAGGGCAAAGAGTCGATCTGCCGCGGAGTGGTCTTTTTTCTTACGTGGCGTATGTTGCGCTTCGCGTCCAGCGGCGTCACCCACGAAAAAAGACTCGCTGTGATTGATTGAAATGTCACCATTCGCCTACCAAGAAATACGTGGTCTTAGTGTTAAGAAATCTGGTCTTAAAAAATCGCCCCACTCAAACAGACACACAAACAAGAAAAAAAATGCACATGAATGGTAGAAATTATAAAGTATTGATAATATTGGCAAGAGATGGCGTTACGTGTTCACTCAGAAAGTTCCAGATTCCCGGAGCTGGTTTACGGTAAATAGCTTTTCCGGTAGAGACGAAAGCTTGGACAGGCACGCCCAGTCTTTTAACGACGGTTTCGATCTTCCGCCGGAACTCTTCCACTTTAACTTTTCCTTTCTCGATGCCTGCTTGGTTGGTGATAATAACGATTTTGTAACCTTCCTTGTGCAGGGCTTTTAAGACGCCAGGTACTTCAGAGTACAAAATTTTCCAGTCGTCTGCATTAGTAGGGAAAACTTTGCCCGATTTGGTGGTAATTAACGTCCCATCCATGTCGTAAGCGGCGATCTTAAGGGAAAGGTAACGTGAGTACTTTAATATAGAGAAAAAAATTAATCGAATAAGTTTCCTTATTACTTTCGCGCTATTTTCAAGGCCAGGACTGCAATAAACGAGTAATTTGCCTTGGCTAATATCTGACCAACCTGTGGGGTTTATGCGAACGGGAGAATCTTCGAGCTTAAGGATTTTGCTGGGCAAAAGCGCAGGAGTGTTGACCTCAGCTTCTATTTTCCGTTTCACTCCAGAGATGGCGCCGCTTGCCTCAAGCTTGGCGGCGGTGGTACTCATGTTGGTTACAGGCGTCGTACTGATAATGGGGTTTGAATCGTGGTTTACTTGCGATGTGGCCTTAGGTTTTGGGATAGGGTCAATTTCTAAAATGTAAGGGTAGTTTCGTTCTACGAAATGGATGACATCTCCAGCGGAAAGATCGCGAACTTGACCCGTCTTCAAAGGAACGTTTTGCACGTAACTGCCGTTGGGCCCCAACTGCTTCACAGTCACTTTCGGAATGTCGCAGTCTGCTTTGAATTCCACTAATAACAATACACATTATAAGTTTTTTGGAAATGTATTTTTAATTTTCTTGGTTTGGAAACAATTGAAGATATTTTAGAAATATAGAAAGATCTAGTCGGAAGTTAAGGGAGAACAAAACGCTTATATTGTAACATAGAAAGATTTAGACGGAAGGTGAAGGACAATAAAACGCTTACATTGATTCCTTGAGCATTTTGTGTCTTTTATCTGGGTTAAAGAGCTTCGGCCCAGCGTAACAGTTTGTTGGTGTGGTAACAAGATAGTGTTGGGTCTTTGATCAACAGGTACGAGCTGGCAAGTGTACGCGTGCTTACGCGACATTATCAGCTGCTGAAAAGTAATCAGGCTTCTATGAAGAACGTTACGCCATAGATGCATTAAAGGCGTGTAAACAAGTTGGCCCAACAAAACCATAGGCCTTTTCCAGCGAGGGAACAGTTGTGCGTGTGCGAGGAACTTTGTTTACGTTGTGCGTTGCTGGAACACGATTGTGCCGCACAGTTTCTTGTTATCGTTTCGTGGAGTACGTTGTGCGGAACGCTGGAACACTGTGTTCCTTGGATTGTGCGTAAATTTGTGTAAACATTAGAAAAAATACAGTGAAAAATTATTAATACAAATAGAAATTGTTGGAATTTTTTTATTTTAGTAGTTTGTTGTCTTCTCTGAATAATTTTTAATGTTTACAGCAAAACAGATATGTCTAAATCGATGTTAGCACTCGTTGCTAGCATAATTACAGAAGGAGCCTGATTTTATTGAAGACTCAGATGATGAACCTAATTCATTAACTGCCTTTGCAGTTACATGCCAGGTTATAACTATGCCTCCCCATTCCACATTTCAAACTCCTGAGACGTTGACGAAACTTCAAATTCCAAACTTCAAATGGTGGAATGTGTAATTTTTGTCTACAAATATGTATTGATATATGTGTGACTTTATGAATTGGAAAATTTAAATAATTAATACAAAAATAAGTGTAATTAAACCAACAGTTGAAATTTACTTTCCGTCTGCAAGTGCATTTGAAAAATAACATTTCGATTGCTGCGCCCAATAATTGTCGCATGAATTAAGACATTCTGTAGTGTATAGGGATTCATTATTTTACAATCCACTAGTTACATAGATAAACTAAAAGCTGACTTTTTAAACCAATTTTATGTTTTCAACGAAAAAAGACTGAGCTGGACGTAATTGTCTTTTATTCTCAACCGGATACATTCTTCCACCACATCTCTTCCAGGATTAAATTTTATTTGTGTTCGAACTTTTTAGGTTCAACTTCACTGACATCAATTCACATGCAAAAACATTAAATCAAGAAATAAACCACCTTTTAACTGTCCTTTACTTAATTTACGAAATTGACGTGTCTGAAATTATTGGGTAAGTTGTGTATAATATATCAGAATATTTTCCGTTAGATTTAGCCCGAGAGTCTTGCTATCGCTAATACGAATGCGTAAAGAAAATGAGTACAAGTATTCAACGCTAAGACTTGGGCACAACGACGTCAACAACTGCTCTTCAAATAACCGCGCCAGCGAAATGAGGAACAGAACCGACGAACAACTTTTTAGCTGTTCCCTGAGTTCCACACACAACTTGACGCACTGTGCGAGGAACAGTCGCTGGAACACAATTGTGCCGGACAAAACCAGGAACGGCGTCGCTGGAACAGCCTGTTCCTCGCACAACCGACGCACAACACAACTGTTCCCTCGCTGGAAAAGGCCTCATGTGTTAGTGAAGTGAAACAAGCGGTTGCTAGGGTAAGCAAACTAAGCCCCGCCTCTTCTTGGGGCTTCGTGTTGCCAAGTTTTTTTTATGAATGCCCACCAAATTTTCGTCCAAAGTCGCCAATATCTCGCCAAAAATTAATGGATACAAGTCGCCAAAGTCGCCATAAATTATTTTGTTTTACACCGTACACATTTAAATAAAGATTTAATAATGCAAAATTATTCAAAAATATTCGGAAATATCGTCATCATCACTGATCGAATCACTGAATCACAGAGCACCAGTAAAAGAAAATTGGTTACCTTTAAGTTCCGTATGAATTTCCCACTCTCTTTGGTATAGCCTTTTATCTGAGGCAAACTTGCCCATGCCGACGGCACAATATACGGCACAAAAATAGTATCAATATGTCTAGGTTATGTCCTTCCGCTTTGAGATCTTGGTTCTATCTGTCGAACTTTGAAAATTCTAACATCGTATCCCTAACAGGGCTTGTCACAGAGTTCCGCGACACGGCTTAGAGAAAAGGATCGTCTTGACCACAGGCCTTTCCCCTCCCTTCACTAGAGCTTTCGCCGGGTCGCGTAGCCTTTCACCTGAGTATATATGGCAGGTGGTTAGCTAAAGTCGCCAATTCGCTTCTGTACGCTGCTCACCCTGAGCCTCAAGTCTTTATCTCCGGCTCTCCGGTTCCCTCTTCGCTTTATCGTCTGATGGCAGGTAATCAAAATCTTCCTCCGTTATCCTCTCCATCCCCAGATGTAGAGGAATGCGTACAGCTACCTTCAACCCCAACTTCAAGAAAGAATCACAAGAAGCTGTCGTCTTCTCGAAGTAGTTCGTCGCGCTCTAGTTAGTCCGCCAGGACTACTTCTGTGCAGATTTTGCACAACCCACCGCCCCAGCCGATGCCTACCCCCACACCAAATGCACCGCGGCTTCCAACTCCAACTAAGCCTAGCACAGATATCCCGGCCTCCAACTCCGCCGGTGGATTATAGTGCGAGCCAATCAGTCAGCCGTCAGACGTAGGTGCAAGCCGTTCAGCCGTTTTCGCAAACGATCAAGCACGCCAGTCGCCCACGACTCTCTCCGGGCTTCAGCCTCCCAACCCGCATGCAAGCGAGTCAGTTTCGGTTCAGAGGTAATTAGATGATCTAAAAAGCTTGATAGCACAGCTTTCACACCAGCAAGTGCCCAAAGACCAGACGGCATGGCCACATTTATTCCAGCCAGCCTCGGTACACCCGCAGCGGTTCTCGGCCCAGCAGGCTCTACAACCTCATATCGGCTCCGTCGGCCAATCAATCAGCACCTAACTGCCATCTACACCTCGCCTTCCACCAATCTCTGGTGAAGCTCAATCGAAGCTCTTAACCAATCGTTCCGCAGACCAGGCAAGATTCCCGGGCTGTCGCCAATGTACGCACTGCAAGTCCTGGGTCCCGGCGAGCTCTGTATGGCTTTTAATTGTGGAAACTGTTTTGGAGCTTGCGGTTTTCGTCACGAGTGCTCGGATTGCCACAGCACAAACCACGGTGCCAACCGATGCGGTGCTAGGTCCAGAGGTAGAAAACGTTCACCGTCGCGCTCCAGCCCCACCCGCCATCGGCACGCCTACAGACGGCCAAAAAACTATTTCCCACCGAGCAGCCCATCACCCATTTCTGACAAAAGAGCTTCTGGCTCAAGCTCCTTCATCATTTGACATGGCAAGAATTGCTAAAAACCCATCGCAGCTCCTTGTGTCGAGCACCTTTGACGTAGCGCCTTTAGCTGAAACAATTTCGTGCCATGCTTTGCCTCCATTTCTCTTTGTCATGATTCCTAAAAATGTAAGGTCCGATCCTGTTTTGATGACGGAACATCGTGTATTAAATACACGATGTTCCCCGTTCACCCATCAACGTTATTGAATTCGGCAATCTTGTACGTCGGCACATTTCCGCGCAATCAGCCGCTAGATGGAGGGATATTCAAGCTAACGGTGCAGACATAGGTTACATCAAGGCAGTTTGCGCTCGAAGTTCAGCAAACGCTGCCTCTACTGCTGAGAACGAACAAGCAGTCGATGCTTACGTGGAAAAGGAAGTCTCTCTTGGGCACGTTCTAGGCCCGTTCGACACTCCCCCATTTGACCTATGCGTCATAAATGCGTTGGATGCAGTACCCAAAAAACCGTCAGGTATTCGGCTAATCTTGGACCTCTCCAAGCCCAAGGGTTCCAGCGTGAACGATGGCATTCCGGACGAAGCTGCGGAAGTTAACACCATCGCCGATTGCAAGCTTCACGTCGCCTACACCAGTTATTTCCGCAGTCTGATTGTTTGGCAGGTGCAGAGCTTTACGAAGTGGCTTGATTTTCAAAAAACGGCCACTTTCTGAAGTCATGTGAGAAGTCGCTCCACTACCAAGGCACCAAAACCTTTTTCCAGGCAGACTCGGAACATTGTGAAAGGCCTATTCGACAGCTACGTTGGAATCCTCTTGATCATTTATGACCGGCTTTGGCGCAAGGCACTCGGCCGCCCTGTGACCAGAATTCTTACAACGGTAGAATTTGGCTCCTTTGAGGGCTTGCTTCTCGCTCTCCTTTATTCTGCCACGCCCCGTAGGATAACTTCGTTTCACGAACATAGCTTTTGACGAGTCTTCCTCCTCGTGGTTGCGTCTCGCTTGGGATTCCTCTAGTATTTTGATTCTCAGCGCCTCTGGCTTTGATAGTTCATCACGAGACTCTATCGCGCAGCGAAAATTCTCGAAAACGCAAGGCAGACTGTAACAGTATTATGGATAGAAGTTCGTCGTTAACTTCTATATCCATTTCTTTAAGTTTATCGACGATGTCGAAGAATTCATCCAAGTGTTTCTTCACGTCGTCGCCTTCTTTAATTTTGGACAGTGTAAGGCGCTTCAGTACACTGTAAAAAATTTCGAACGATTTAGGATGAAAAAATACCGGAAACCGCAAGCGCTAGATAGGTCGTTTTTTATTACCGAAATCTTATAAAGGGGAGTTTCGACCCAAATGTGGTAAATAAAATTGACTCAAAGATGGCAAATAAAAAGGATTTAAAAGTGGTAATTGAAAATTACCGAAAAGGTGTTATTCAAAAAGACCAAAACGTGGTAATTAAAAATTACCGAAAACTGATTATAGCATCACCAAAATGTGACGAATTATAATACCCAAAGCTATCTGGGAAAACTCCCAAAAATGGTTTTTCTGTACAAAGAAAGGGTCATTAAAACAACCATTTAGTGTGGCATGAAATACCCAAAACTCGTTGCATTGGCGAACGTAACGTAAATGTTTTATTTTGTAATCGTCAAATCGTAGTAAAAATGATACAGAAAAATGAAGTCGTAAGAATCGAAAATAACAACAAAAAGGCACAATGCAGAATACAGTCAACAAAGCACAGTACAAAATTTAATTACGCATCTGTTTAAAGAACACTTTAACACTATCTTGTTTCAAAATAACATTTAAAATATTCAAAATTGTTGGCATTCAAAACATCTTATGATCCTTCCGTCAATCACATTTCAAACCAATTCACTAGCTTTCACTTTATCAAAAATGGCTTCTCTCAATCTCTTAATATCCGAGTTGTCAGTTTCTGAGAAAAACTTACACACAATGTGATTGTTTCAAGTAATACAAGCACAGTTTTCTCCATTGAGTTTGGCACCGTAAAAAATCATGATGTGCAAGACTTTCACAGATATAACTAGCTCTCTTGTAAAAATGTGCGGAAAGTCCTCTTGATTACGAATTATTGTACGAAAACAAGTGAAAAACAGAACGCACGCAAGCCTTGCTTTCATTGATATGATGCCAACAGTATGAATGTACTGATACTTTTACCTTGACTAATCAATCTGTTTTACCCCTTCTCTTCTACTTGAAACCCGGAAGCGAGGAGTGACCTTAGGTCAAATCCCATGGTCAAAGGCACCCTTTCATTTCTACCATGGTGTAGTTACTTGATCACTATTCTGTTGCCTCTTAAAATACCGATTCTTGAAAATTGTCCTACCGTTGTCTGGGGACTGTGTTGTTTATAGGAATGCATTACCAAAGAGTGGATTATGCTTGCCGATTTCAGGTTGGTGATATCACCGTTCCTAAGCACTACTTATCGTTATGTAGAAGGACTGACCGTTTATGAAAATTACTTACCAGCTTTGAAACGAAAATCCATTTTTGGGTATTTTTTAACATACCGGTTTCCGGTAAGATTTTTACAGTGTAATGTCGCTTTTTGCGCAGGTCCTTTCGAATGGTAGATGCCCTCAAGCTTGAGCCAAAGTTCTCTTGCGGACTGATAGTTTTTTACTTGTTTGAGCTCAGACGCACTGATACAAAGGATGAGGTCAGCTTTTGCCTTTTTATCCCCAATTTCCCAAGCTCGAACGGTGAAAACGTTGTTTTCTGTTGGCTCAGGTTTCATGCTTGCACCGTCCACTTCTTGCCAGCCGTCCGTCTTCACAAGTAAAGCTTCGGCTTGAAGCTTCCATGTGTCATAGTTATCCTTGGTTAAGGGATCTATGCGAAATTTTGCTTCAGCCATGCTTCGGGTCAGAATCTCAATCACCTTTGAAAGGTACAAAACCAAGAATTAACACGAAAGAGTATTTCACTGGGAAGGGCTTCCTGGGCCCATAACCAGTACGAAAAACAACGCTTGTTCGGCAACGAGAAGAGAACTTTATTCCTGAGTAGCAAGAACAGGACTGAAAACTATTGAACAACTGAAATACAGAAAAGGGTACGGGATAAAAGCAGAAGCAGTTGAAAGCAAATACATAAGCAATATTCTTTCCAAATTTCGGACACTACAACAAAATTAAAACGGCTTGTTTAATTATTACGACTCAAACATTTTCAGGTAGAATATTTCCTTCCAAATAAAGGAAAGATGCTTTTCGAAAAATCAAAGGTGGCAGAGTTTTTAAAACAATTATAACTCTTTTATTAATAAATTATTTATTTCCAAATCAAACTAGATTCGTCTTGCATTCGCCCTTTCCAGAAACATACCCAAACAGTTTTGGTCCCAAATTGGTAAAGGAAGAGAAGCTAACCCAACAGTTTCTTTGAAATATTGTTTCCAATAGTATTTGTATTGTCTACATGATAAAAACTTCAGAAAAGACTGAGGTTTTTGTCCTGCATCTTATGGCATAAACTTTCCAGTAGTACTTATTACTCTAATTAAAATAAACCTTAAAATGTCAAAAACAAGCCACAAACGTTTCATATAAATACTCCCTAATTTAGTAAAACCGAGACTTTAAAACTATATGCAGCTTTACAGTAATAAAAATGGTATTGTAATCGAAGCTAGATTTGCCTGTGTCCCTGAGAATGTCACACTGGAAAAAAGTGGGACAGCTCGACGTACAGATTTTTCATAAGCCGAAGCAAGCAGGGTTAGTCCAGCTAAGTTGCAGAGACAGGTTTAGGCTACCCGACGGCTCGCTACACTCATCTTTTGTAATGATTGTAATTACGATCCCGGCTTCAGGAGAAACTTCATTTTGTCAATATACGCATAAACCTATGTGCACTAGCAACCAAGTATTTCAGTGGCGGTAGCCTAATTCACAATGAAACTAAATCGCACGTCTCGATAAGGAGTTTTGTGCGACTCAATAAAAGTGTGCGAAAAACATTCCGGGCATGTCATCAGTATATAATGCAACCATATACTATCAGTTTGTCATCGAGAATAACCTAAAAGCATTTTTGTAAGAATCTCTTATTTCGTAGATGAAAGCTTTTCAAGCTATAGGGTCTTTATTGCGTGCATCTTTATAGCAAACAGAATTTTGGTATTTGTTTGTTTACTCATGTTTTTTTTTAAATATCGGCGTGAGCAAAGCTCTTTGCCTACTTGTATTTGTCGGTCTCCGTTTATACACACATAAGAGTGTATTTATTAGGTACTGAGTAACCGTTGGTCATTCCTGGGTTTTAGAGTAGGGCTCTGTCTTGGTTATACATCTTTATCGTTTCATTTATAAAGCAACTTACAGCTGGGAACATCTTTGGTTCTGTTAGGAAGGCTTGCGCGGTGAATTGGATTTTGTGCTTGGAAAGCTCTCTTAGTAATTTTGCTCTGGATCTGTTCAGCCATACACAGTTGAATGCTTAAGGTCTTGGGTGATGTGGTCACCGCATGGGCAGTAGGGATTGTCGGCTTTGTTAATTTTGTACAAGAATGCTCTTGTTGGGTAATGTGCGCAGCGGAGTTTGATAATTGATCCGATGATCTGCTTATCGAAATCTAGTTTACAAATCGGTTTTGATTTCGGCGTTACGTTCAGGTCCAGTAGCGTTGATGGGGTTTTGCTCCAGTTTTCTATCCATTTGTCTATGAAGAAGTGTTTTATTTTGTTGCTTTTTAGCTCTGGTGGATTGAGTTTCGTGGACAGAAGGATTTCTTTAACTCTGTATGAACATGATGCATAGGTTGGGTGCCTTGATTTCGGGGTGTTCAGTGCGGTAGATTCCTGGATATTGCGTAGTTAGTGAGTCTTTCTTCTTTGCTCATGTGTTTTTATAATGTGCGACACGTAGTAATAGACCTATTCAGAAAAAATTTCATCAAACTAACCGCATACTAAAATGAAACGCGCAATGTACGTAAAAGAGACCTTATACCATGAGAATCTTTCATCCACGGAAAAGGATATTTTTATAATAATGTTTTTTAAGGCTTTTTTATTACAAACCGGTAGAATATGTATCTGTTGTATACTAGTGATATGTCCGTAATGTTTTACGCACACTTTTTTGAGTCTCTGATTGCGTAGATTGCGCATATCATTTTAGCATGCGGTTAGTTTGATGAAAAATTGTCTGAACAAGTCAATTAGTACGCGTCGCACATCACACTTTTAATTTTTGGAGCTTTAATGTATCTTGGCTGCTATTGCACATTGGTCTATGCCAGGCTTGTACGTAAGTCCGAAAAAAGGACTTTAGTGAAGTCCAACTCTTTTTGCTTAGTCACAAGTAATTGCAACTCCAAGCTTTAGTAATAATTTTGACCTGATAACTAATTCCAGTTCCAAATCCAAATCTACCCTTTAACTTCTTAACAAGTTCAAATCAAAGTCCAATTCCTCAAACAGGAATTGAACAAGTCCATTCCATACACTCCAAACCGGCCATGCTGAACTGAGTGTTTACGCTGTAAATTTTAACAATAATAGAGAGTAGCACGTTAAGCAACAATTTCAAGAACACAAAATAGTAAAAAGACAAAAAATTGACTTGTTTTACCTTAAGATGCCGAATTAGGTTAGAAGTTGCTTTACGCGAGGCAGAGTGAGTCTCATGGCAGATGTTACAGGTTACTT
>JAHZNP010001703.1:0-15588 GCA_020615345.1 Triops cancriformis | reverse complement strand
AGATTTTGATTGATTATTATACTACACATTATTCTAAGCGTAGAGAATTTTGTTTCGATTTGTTCTGACCAGCCGTTCTTGAGATATTTATTTTCAAAGTTTAGGCCTTTTCCCGCCCATGAGAAGTGTGACGTCACGGAAGTCAAAATTTGAATTTCAGATTTCTTATTTCCTAAATATCTTCGTTAGTATTTCGCACATGAGAGAAAGACACTTATATCCGGAAACTAGATTTTTAGCTCTTGTTTATAAGACAAAGTTGTTTTCTGGTGTCCATTGCCCTTTAACTGAGGGGAGTCAAGACATAAGGGGTAATATCCGTCCTGGGGATGGTGGGGAGAAGATTTCAGTTAGTATTTCTGAAGATCCTAAGATTCCAATCATAGGTTTCGGAAAAGATTCCAAGAAATACTTACTAGACGTCTATATGGTAGATTTACTCAGAAAAACGAGCATAGGAAAGAGCCAAGTATGCTCGTTACCGGCGGCGTGACCGTGTTAGCCATGCCTGCTTGAGCCATTATAGAACTGTGGTTCCCGGTGCCTTTTCGTGTCACCGTAACAAGGAACTGTAGCCTACAATGCCGAACATATTAATCTGCTTTTAACAATGGAAGCTTCACTTTTAATGAATTAACGAATTCGTGAGCAAAATCCGCGTCCTGTAGAGTACTCTGATCAACAAAACGACGCAAACAAACCGTCCTGTACCAAACGACGCGACAGTTGCGCGAGCGGTGTCCCTCTTTAGCGTCTTCCGAACGATTGTGACTCGCAACAATGCTTTCTCGCAGTGGCGTGGGATGTTACCAATAGAACGGTTAGTTTGGGTCGTTTTTTTACAGTACTGTACAGCCATTAATTTCAAAATAGGAAACGGTGAATCAAGTACAGAAGTACACATCTACATACTTTTTATGGGCAATGGAGGATTCATTCATTCTTTTATTCATTAAAAGTTAATCAAAGTTTCTAAAATTGTACCATTTATGGAAGAAAATTAGCCTCCTTTTTGCCTCAACAGTAAATACAAAATCGTCTACGCAGTTTCTCCATGTTATTTGTCCATCAGGCAAAACGATGCCTTAAGATATCCTTTTATCTGTCGATTAAAGAGCTATAGTAAAAGAAGTTAAATGTAGAATTAAGGACTGGAACTTCAATATAAATGGAAAGAATTACATTTATGGAAAAATTGCAGATATCCTTAATCATGTTGAAATAAATTTACACGAAAATTAGACTAGCCCGATAAATCTGACAAGCCAGCAGGGAAGTCAGAATTTTAAAAGAAGTCATACTCCCTTTAAGTAAAACATGATAATCGGATTTAATATTTTATTATTGACATCAGTTATATTTAGAGAATGAAACCATGTGTGACATCGCTATTGTAGCGTAAACCACAAAATCAACAGGACTTAAGTAAAAACACGTCTATTAACAAAGCTTCTTGTTCGAATGCTGGACAACAACTGTCCTTGTCTCTTACAAAAAACCTTCACAAGAATTCAAAAACAACCATCCAGAAGCAATCTCGAAATCCATTCGAGCGCACTCCTACTTGAAAAATCGATATTTCTTACGTTTCGAGCCCCGCCATTTCAAGAAACGTGCAACACTGTAAGAAACTCGTCATAAGTCTTGGGACAGCGTAGATACTCTGACAAGTCCAAACATCCTTCGTTACACGACGTTGCCAATTGTCAAATTTGTGTTTAAACATCGTAGTTGGCTTTTTACACACATGTAAATTACGCTAAATAACTCGTGCTGAGCCTTTTACCTATTGTAATATCAGTCATGGTTTCCTTAAAAAATACTGCTTGGGGAGATGTTAGGAGTATTCCGTCGTGATCTCTGTTACTCGTGTGATCTGTTTCCTAGGCACGAAGTTGTTGTTGTTTTTTACTAATTTCCTCTATTTATTGCCACTTTTTGCAGCACCCAGATATTCGTACGTCATAATTTATAATATCTGTCAAAAGTGGATCGCTTTTACAATCATCTCTACTCTTCTAAATCGAGTCAAGTTACAAGTTAAACGGCGTTGCTTGGAAAAGTTGTCAGATGCGCATTTTACAACTGCCTTATCACTTTTTATATACTATTTACTTCATGAAGCAAATATCTGATATCCAATAAAATGACAATGATTTTTTTCACTATAAATAATCTAAGAATAGCGTCGCAAGTAGACTAGTCTACAATTTTTTGAGAGAACTTTACAAGAAATAGGAAATTTTCACATAACAGTCTCCTCCCATTAATTATTATCTTCTTCGAATCATCTTCATAACATAAACAGCATCCGCGTTTCAGAAATAGAATAATCAACTTATCCCAGTAGTAAGATCAAAGATGTAGTTATGGGGCATTTCTAATTAGCTCACCATTTCGCGCATTGTTCGCAGAAGGGTAGGATGTCAATTGATTCCAATTGGTGACTGGATAACATGGCAAGGGAGCGGAGGTACTTTCCTAGGGATCCAATAATTGTACACTTTCCTAAGCAACAGTATTTGCTAGGCGCTTTCACGCTCCCGCTTCTCGTTTATTATTCCACCCTCTTCTCTTTGGCTGCCAAACAAGCACCTTGAACGCACTGACGCCCTTCTTGCTTGAGTTCACAATTCACGTAAACTGAGCAAACATTCATATAACAGACAAGCGAGGGCGAAACGCCATACACACTCTCCCCCCCCTCCCCCAGGTCACGATACAAGTAGGGGGAGGGCTGGGTCAGACACCCGTGTAAGGTATACGACCTTCACAAAGACGTTGTTCTTCGCAGAAATTTCTTCCTCGTACTACTCTCGGCGCTCCTGAAACCCCCGGACCTCCTTTAATTTCTAGCACAAACTTTACACCGAGTCGTGCACAGTGCCCTGTTTCCAACGACCTGTTCGTACAGGGAAGTAAAGCGAGCCCCTTTTTGTAGCATTTCTTCGTTTAGAAAGCGCTTCCAATTCTGCAGAAATGGAAATAAGTTGACGATTTTAGTATCTCCAGGAGCCACTCACATTTTCCCAAGCCATGCCAAAAGAATTTCGATCAATAGGAAACGGTACCCAAGGCAAGTAACTTATTTAACATTTGCGAGAGAAAGTTCCTTTACAAAACTCGATTCGGGCGGTATGGGCGTCTACTGTAAAACCTAACCAGGAGGCAGAGCCGTAGAAATAAAGAAAGCGTGGTGCTATGCAACGAAATTCACCACCCTATTGTCCCCCATACGTAACGGCGGACTTTGGCGCGGTAAACATGCCCTATTATGCAAATCCTCCCTAATTTACCTTTCACGATTATGAAGCAATCTCAGCCTGCGTCTCCAGTGCTCGTACCAGCGCTGGTTTCCTCCAAGAAATATAAAAGACATCGAATTGCAAGGAGCAGCGTCCTCGGAACTTTCCTATCTGTTGAATTCTCCCCTTCACTTTTTTTCTCGGTTATGCTCCGGAAACTTTATGTGCAAATATGCACACGGCTTGCTTCACGTAAATCTTATACAATGTGCAAGCGAATCACAGTTACTGGGGACGAAAGCTTTGTAAAGAACTGTGCAAGGAAGCCACGCTCAACAAAACGTTTCTCAATTCTTTTTTATTTTTAAAATCCAAGAGTGAAGTCCGAGATGTTATTTCCGTACCTGTTATTGGGTGGAAATGGAACGAGTCTTACGAAGCCACAGCAATTGTTTATGCAAGGTTTTAGCATTTAAACTAACAGGCATTCTGGTAATGAACCTATTGCCCACTGCGGCCATCTATATAAAAATATCGCCCCCATCTTGGATACGTTGACTCTTTCTGTTCAGCGTTTTGGTCGCACCGTAGAGAAATTGAGTAACTCGGCAAGTTATTCCGAAACCATTCGATCTAGGCAAACTAATCTTCAAAAAGTTGTATTCGGATATAAGAGATTCACATCGGATCATTCAATAGGGCGTATGCCAATCTTAGTACATAGTTCCCCCGGTAGGACAAAGCCGCCATTGTTCGAACCACTGTTTACACGAAGCACTGTCAACAGTATACGACCGACATTCTTATTTTCATACTTTTTTAGTAAGCCGTGGCTAACTTACATAGGAAGGATGAAATGTTGCGTAAAACGTTGTCTGTCGAAAACGGAGAGCAAATTCAGCCAATTTAACACCACGTGAACCACAGATGTAAACATAAAACAATAACAATGGTTCGAACAATGGCGGATATCCCCTACCGGTGGGAACTATGTACTAAGATTGGCATACACCCTATTTACTAATGGTTCAATAACGCCATCTTGCAGCTGACGTTTGTATTCTTCAATAGACATTGACCGATAGTGCAATTCCACTAGCTTGCAAAATTGATCGTCGCCATATTTGGGCCTAGATGACGTATGTGCCCGCCCTCTTTGGACCACCAATGCGTAACAGCGCACAGAATGGAAGGAAAATACGCCATCTAGTCCCAAAGATGGAAACGGTCAATTTTGGCAAGATGGCTGGTTTAAATAATCGGTTATTTGACTGATGGCACAGTTTCGATCATTATGCTTACTTCCTTGCCATTTTCGTGAATATTCGTTCTTAACAGTTGACGAAAATTGGATTTATGTACATCAATATTTAGTTTGACATGTCTTTAAATGGAAGGTTCAATTCGTATAATATGCGTGTTTGTTTCTTTGTCTCTTTGTTGTACCGGGTGCCAGAACCTCCTGTGGACAGCCCTCATATTTCTGTTTCCGCATCTCTGGTCCGAATAGGCGACACGTTACGTGCCAACTGCACCATCAGTAAAGGTAGACCTTCGCCGGAGTTGTACTGGACGTTGCAGGGCAAATCGGTATGCAAAACTTTTCTCTCTTGACTTACATTTTTTTCTCTTTTTCATTTCTTTATCCGTGTTTGTTTCTTCTGCAAACTTTTTCCTTTTGCAAACCTAAAGCCGCCCCAGTTGGAGAAAACCCCATTAAAACCTCCTAAAACAGACACTTCGTGCGAGATTGAGTTACGTGATTTGACTCGGGCTGCGCAGTTTTGGCGTGAGCCAACTTCTGTGGCAGCACAGAAAGGAAGAAAAAAATCAACAGAAATATAACCTGGGGACTTTCGCAAGTTGCTTGCCAGGAAACGGACAAGAAAGAGCCCAATTCCTATTTTTTTCCCACGGTAACCTTGTTAACATCAAAGATTCATTATCTATTCACCTCGTTCGCATCATTCCAAGCTCTGAATGTGGGCTACGTAAAGTACCTCTGTCTGTCTTACTCAAACGGTTTGTGGCTTAACATAAACTACTTAGAAGACGTTGAAAGGCTTTTCTCCTAGCTAGCCCAACTCTTCCGCGGTGCGCTCGCCGTACGTCGCTAACGGCGGAGTTATTAATCTCAACTTTAGTTTCTCAACAAGAAAAAGCCTTGAAAACCCTAAGTTAACGAACAAAAATACTCAAGCTCCATTTCTTCGCGTCGTACACCAGTTCTCTACCTGTGCCCAATCTCCTGCGATCTATTCCTCCAAGGGAATTCCCTTGTCCACTTTCTACCTGCTTCTTCGGAAACGCTAGCCTTAAAAATAATAAAAAAAGTAAAAAATAAAAAAATAAAAAAAGACTGGGGTAAGTTGACGACGAATCCTCGGGACGGAAGTTGGCTCCCCACTTTTCAGCATTATGGCACTGATCCTGCAGAAAATCTGTCTCTATTAGACTTGAAATGTTGCTTCCTCTGTGTCCAGATGACGCAGAAGCAAAATTATCAACATTTCCACTCCCCGAGTAACGTGCGTTTATTTCAAGGGAAGTGTTTGAACTCGTAACTCTGAGTCAAATTTCTTCAGCTAGTCATATTGCTGCAAGGGTTCTCCAATTAGGCAGATGTGTTTATGGCAGTGTTCACAAGGTGGAAAAAACGTTGCCTGTTTAATCTTAGAACTTGATTAGCATCTTTTCATTTTCTTTTGTGTCTTGGGGACGTTGACTGCTATACAGGTTGAAAGCCGTTACGTTGTCCATTATGGACATGACACTATCATCGGTCTCGCCCTCCCAATTACGACCAGCTTCCATTCGCCGTACCGCCATGTGCAACTGCGCTGCACCGCCCGGATCCTCAGCATTTATGAAGATTGGACAGAGACCACACTCATCATGGATAGTAGTCCGGCCGCAGGAGGGGACGCGACAGAAAAAACTGGCTTGGCACCTGCTTCCAGTTTATCACCCAAAGCTAGTAAAGCCACTAAATGGCCCAGTGTGGCTGGAGCGCAGAAGAATCAAGCGACTGGCCGTTCACAACCTTTTAGACCAAGTAACAAAACACGCGTCTTGTTCTTGTTTCCTCTTCATTTATTTCTCCCCCCCCCCCCACACCACAGCCAGTTCGGGAAAAAAAAATGAACGGCGTTCTATTTCGTACCGTTAACTACGCCGTCAACCACACTATCAGCGCTTGCCATTCTCCGCGTTTCCGCTATAAATCGTTGAAAAGATTAAGTGGTTTCGATTAAAAGCAACAATAGCACTACCGCCAACAAGTTTACCGATAGGGAAAGGAAAAGAACTCGCACGAGCGTTCTGGCCCTTCACGGACACCCAAAAAGTGCAGCGCTGGGCGAGCGTAAGACACGAGGCGATTGTTTTCTTCTTCGAAGAGTTGCGATGTTAGCCCCAAGCAGCACTTGAGCCAAACGTTCCGACAACTTGTGGAAAGTCACAATTAAAGGACTCTTAGGAGCGAAAACAATCGCTCTTAAGAGCACTCACCGAAAGGTGCCAAATAATTTCACTTGCAAAGGACTCTTCCTGTGTGTGACTTCCTGCAGTTATATCAACCTCGACTCCTTTTTTGGGACATTTCCCTTCTATTCAGCAATTAACTCCTCCCGCAAACTGAAAAGAAAGTCAAGTTATTTGACAAAAGTTCGGATACGAGAACTTTCAGCTAATATCTGCTCTCTGAACTTTTGGTGCTTAAGTATGGCTGAACCAGGCTTTATGAATAGTAACGATTGAGATTCCTCTATTCCCATCGTACACGCCTGACACATTTTCTTTTGCAGTCGTCTGAATTACAAGAAACTTTTACGTCAGATTCTGGTAGCACCTTTAGCCTTGTTCACATTAAGGTACTTCGATCTACCTTGGGGAGCACTAATGCAGGTCTTATTCACTTATCCAGGAGTTTGAGCCTCCGGATATGGATATCACACAGAAAACCATTGAAAACCTCTGACAGTAAACTTTTTATGCGAATTTAAATTTTCATTTCAGCGGTCATTAGAGATACTATAATCCTCTGTTATACACCTGATTGAATTATTTCGGTTCCTGGCACTTATAGAATGGAAAACCATACCTGACTACATTTAACAGGAGTTCAATTACAGTTTCTTCTGATCACTCCTTTATAGTGTATTCTCGCTCGTCCACTTTGATTCCGGGCGTCCCCTAGCGTGAAATTGCAGTTAACTTTCTCAAACTAACTTAACTCTGCCTAACTTAAACTAACCTAACGTTACACTACACTGTATTCGCTCGGAAAGTTAGTCTAATATTCAACAGAAGCTCCTAGAACTTAAACAAACCAACTGCAACTGTATATTTTCGCTCATGATAAAATTTGAGACCTGTTTTGGGGAAAATTTGGCACGTTTCTTAGAAAATCTTACTGTTTCCGTTACTTGTACTAAAATCAGCGAGTACAATTATTCCACGCTAGAGGCCTGCGGGGTCGAAAAATGGAAGGGGTACATAATAAAAAGTACGGACATACCAAAACAGCCGCCATGATTTGTGTCTCTTCGCTTTAATGGATAGGGCATAGAGAAATGCTACAAGTGACAGCTGTATTGAGAGCTCTCTTTAAACAAGTTTACGCAATAAATTGCACTGCTTTCTTTTACTTGTAATCATATAACTTTCGAACAATTATTGATACATTTCATAAACCTGCTTCGAATTGGAAATACCACGCAAGTATACTTGAAATAATCCGCGTCTACTCCGCTGGCACCTCTAGTGACCGCAAAATATAACTCATTTCGCCAGATGTTCTATTTCAGTTGCGCTAAAGTGAAATCATTACCAACTTCAGTGAACTTCTGTTAGATGTCCTTGTCTGTTCAACCTTTGACTCCAAATCGAGAACACAAATGTGAACACGGACAAGAAAGTAGATAAGTTCGATGACAACTTGAAGGGTAATTACCAACAGCCGAAATGCTTTGATTCCCATAATTACGTTATACAAGGAGAAAGAGAGGGAGAAATTTTATCTAAAGTTCTAGGAAAGTCTTTGAAAGTCATTCTAACTCCAAGTTTGCGTTTTCTACGTATCGTTTCGCTTTTACTTTTCGCACGGAGAAGTTTTCAGTATACTAATACCTTGCGATCTCTTCCCTAGGTGACGGCATCTCATGGATTTTCTTCACTTTATCCCTGGCGACGTTTCTTCTCTAAATGCCAAAGCGCTTCCCCCTACCCCTGTACAAAATGTTGATAAAAATGACCCTTCCCCCAAAAAATACATGTTAGTTCACCTTCAACCTTAAAACTATGGAGTCATGGACTGCGGGTTATGCTGCAATAATAAATAAATATACTAATAATTTACTGGCAGTTATATATGTCTGGCGATTCTTGGTCTTTTTTTACAGATTACGATGGATACATAGTTAAAAAAAATAAAACCAAAGGAAAACTGTGGATTTCACCCCAGCACCGTGCTAAAAAATTATAGAAAACCTGTTGCTGCTCTACCCAATATCAACAGAGTAGTAAAAGGCTTTACAGGAAAGTAATACGCTGGCAGTAATTTACTTCACATTGGATATATGGAGTATGCGGGGTATTTCCCATTTTTCCGTCTTCACAATTTGCAGATTTGATCCAAGTTGCAGGATGAGGCTAAAGGTCCATATTGCTGCTTAAATTCTTGGAACGAACACATTTCTTCACTGCAGCCCGGTAGACGCGTGAGCTTTTCTTGTACATACGTTCCTACTTTGTAATCATCCGCACACCTACGAAAGAACGAGAATAAGTCTCAGCTTCCGTCAAAAACATATCGAGTGAAGCATGGGAAGCAATGTGATATTACACGCAAAGGAAAGTCAGAAAAATGCGAACAAGATAATTGGATGTCTCCAATTACAATAAAGGTTAACCGCCTTGACGGACAAGTTAACTCAATTTGTGGAACATGGACTGAAACAAAGTCGTCCGTCTGTCAAGCTGTTGATAAGAAAATATGCCCCAAACTCTTCTTTTTCTTGCCGCACTTACAGCAACGTCCGTTTAACTACACGCTGGCCTAATCCGTTCAACTGTATATTGCATGTCCGGTCAGGAGCCCCTATTCTATTTCTGTCCTATTTTTCTATTTTTAATGAAATATCTCCTTCCGCTTTTTTATTTCAATAATTCATTCGCTGAATAGGGCTGTTCCGTAAATCATAACTTTTGAAAACCCATTGGTCATTATGATAATTTGTTTCCGTTGAGCCTTTGCTTTCACTCGAGAATGTAAATGAGAAAAATCCCCATAATGCTATTGCGAAGCAAAAAGCACAGAGGTGGAAAAGAAGGAGCCAAATGCCGATACGTACTTGAAAAGAATCATAGCAACGTTTGAGCCGAAAGAATCCATAATGGACGTTCTCCAGCGGCGATTGGCCATCGCTACTCTATTATTGTGTAAAACCGGGGTATCGTCTTTGTGCAGACCAAGCCGAGCCATGAACTTGAGTAGTGTGCCAGAATGGGTGAAGTAGAAAATTCCGTTAGGGTGTTCTTTGGGTTGCGCTGTCTTGTTTCTGTAAAGAAAAAGGCAAGGAAGAATTACTCTGAAATTCACACTCCGAAAGGGAAGACGAGCTTAGTTTGAAAGCTTCCAACTCACTCGAACTTCTCCATAACGTCGTTTAGTAAAGGGCAAGCTTGCTTATAATTGATCTCAAAGCCGTAACCGTCTTCGTAGAAGTACTCGAGATCATCTCGGTATTCAATCACTTCCAAATCGTGGGCTGAAAACGCTGAGCACCAAGGAGAAAGGCGTTTAGGCTTCCATGCTTTGTCAAACGAGCACATATCATACATCAAATCTATCATGGCTGTCAAAATAGGACAAGGAAAAAAATCAGAACTCGCCAAAGCAGCATAATTTTTTCTTGTCTTTAACGTACTCATGTTCAAGTCAGTTTCAAAACCCAAACGTCTGGAAACATTCTTAATAACTCCTTGGAAGTCTTCACTAGCTTCATACAGTCTCACTTCTTCAGTAGCTTGATCGTTGTCGTCAACTTCGGTCTTCCAGCGCTTGCAGCTTTTGTAAAACTAGAAATTATTTTCCCCCAAGAGAAGACACTTTTTTTTGCCTTGCCGAAACTTCGTTTCTTCCCGAAAAAAATTTATGCAATAAATTGAAAGTACCCTCAAAAGGTCGTCTTTGCCGTCTGGCTCAATAATAGTCACATTGGAGAGGGCTTTCTTGCCAAATAATCCTTTAGCGAAAGCTTTGGCACTATCGGTGGTTCTCTCGGAGGCCGTAACTCGAAACTAAAGTATCAAATTTCCCTTTCAAAGTTGGTTTTGGCTAAAGTATATAGGGAACTTACGGTAAAAGTTACGTTGCTGTAAGTTTTGGGCAAAAGTTGCGGGAAACGGTCTTGGTATCGATCGGCAATATCTTTCATTTCCTCCCTGCCCTCTTTGACTAGCCACTTGTCTTCAGTGACATTGGCCCTAAATTCCCACTCGCTCAATTTCTTTCGATCTTCCGCGCACAAAGAACCTAATGTAAAACCGTACGCCATAAAAAAGTTTTCTTTTTACGAGACTTTTTTCTTACCATTCCCGAGCGCATGATTGGCCAGGATTTCAGTTCGAAGTAAGGGCAAAGTGTCTCGCATGAAAATCATCTTATCTGTCCCAGGATTCCGAGTACCGTGGCGGGAAAGGAGCCACATTTGCGAAGCTTCACAACCTAAGAAAGACAAACAGTAACCCTTCCAGCTAGAACAGTTTGGCCTAAGGGTGAGGGTTATTTTTATTCTCGAAAATGTTACATAGTTCTTACTTGGGTTCTTAACCTCGAGATCGTCCTTGTTGCGATTCCATCGGTAGGCTGTCTTAGTACCAAAATAGACATAGGATTTTTCTTCAAACTTGTAGCAATAAGGTCGTGACCCGTCATTGGACTTGCGATTGGGATTTGGAGTTGAACCCTTATCGCGGCTGCGAGTTCGGTCACCTTTCTGGCCTTTAGGTTTGTCTTTGCCAGCTTGTACAAGCAGAACACTGAATAATATGGCAGTTAAGACGAGAATGCAGTCAGAAACCTTCATTTTGAGGCAGTCACCTCCTATAAAACACCAAGTGATTGAGATTAGTCTGTTGGGTAGGCCACTTAGAAGCAAATAAACTAGTATTTTCTTTATACAATTACACTGATAATTTGGAACTATCTTGCTTACTTGATCTCCGAGCTACAAATGTATCCTAACACACCACACTAACAGTACTTCAAGCCTGTTTTGAGGCAACAGCTGCAGTCTAGCTTCGGCAACAATGCGTGACAATAGCGATTGAGGGGACGAGGGCGTTGTGGCCTTGACACTTGTTATTGTGCCAAAGCTTGATGTAACATTTGGAAATGAATTGCGTTTGTACAGAGAGGTCATTGAAATGGTTGGAATAAAGGTTTCGCAATAGAGAAAAGCACAAGTTTCTTTTGTAATAGACAAAAACTTCGTACTAATACAACGCAGAGGACGCTCCAGTCTATGAGGTACCCGGTTTACGAGTTTCAAATTACAGCTCTCTGCGCCGACTTGTAATGTAATGTACAGCTATGAGCAAAAAAAATCTCTGGGAAAGGGTTTACACACAGCTCACAGCGTTGGCACCTTTCACCGCGTAAAGCGAGCCTAGCTCGCTACGTCACAGGCTAGCTTTCAAAGCCATTAGGGAAGGGGAGGTGCTCAAGGATACCGCCAATTCAAACTCGTTTATTCAATGCATTTTTACGATATCCTTTTACGATTTCTCTGCTGTTAAAATACTTGAAAAATTTCCTCGTATAAAAAGTAAACTTTATTGTTGTGTAGGCCAATTCATTCATTCAGTGAATTCAGCTGTTTTGATTGCGTTCGCTTATCTTTTCTAAGTTGTTACATTTAATAAAACACATCTAAGTGTTTCTTAAATTATAAAAAATGCATTGAATAAACGAATTTGTATTGGCGGTATCCTTGAGCACCTCCCCTTCCCTAATGGCTTAGAAAGCAAGCTTGTGACGTAGTGAACTAGGCTCGCTTTACGCGGTGAAAGGAGCCAACGCTGTGAGCTGTACACCCTTTCCCAGAGTTTTTTTTTTGCTCATAGCTGTACGTACGATGAATGTCGTGGCGAAACAGAAGAAGATGCCTAATTGCTTTGCTCGTTACCCCTTTACCTCGTATGTTACCACCTTGACCCTTACATTCTGTGAAGCCCTACTGTTCCATGTGACCCCCCTTTTGTTTTCTCAGAAACCCTTTGACCCTACGTTATTAGTATCACCCCATATCGTATATATAACCCCGTTTCTTGTAAGATACGTCAGTGGCAGTCTGACAATGCTTGTCAAATACAGCCTATTTCTTGTACTCAGCCATCTTGGTTTTTACTGAACAACTAAAATCACAACGCAGAACCTAAACCCTTCGAAGATCCTAGACAATGAAGATAAAAGACAGTCGATGTACTAAGCATGCAGAAATGTTCCAACAAGCTTCAAATAGTTTTTTTTACAGAACGTGCAGAACTTCGAAGAAGATTATCATAGAATATAATATTACTTGTAATATCAATACATGAATAATGGGCTAGACGTTAATAATAACTAGAGCATTTCTAATCATTTAAGAATCACAAATAATTTAAAATTCCAAACAAGTTAAGAATTTCAAATAATTTAAGAATTTCTAATAATTTAGAATTTCAAATAATTTAGGAATTTCTCATAATTTAAGGATTCTAAATAATTTATATAATAATCGGATAGAATTCCTCCTTGTAATATACACAGAAAAATCGCTTTCAGGGTAAAAGTGTTAACGTAATTACGGCTGCTAAAATATGTTTGCGAATGCATTTGCAGAACTAGTTCGCCAATAAAATGGTCTCGAGTTACGATAAGCCTTACGAAACGGTTTAACACCGTGGATGGAGGTTCACGTATTTATATTTGACGTCACCTGTTCGCGTGAATGTCCCTTCAGTGGCCGGAAAAACCTCAGATACAAATTGACGCAGCTGTGAGCTGTTTTCCGTCCCATTACTCATCATTTTCACCATTGAAATGCCACTGGGACCAACTGGGCAATGAGTGAGTGCGAGCATGAATAGTGAACAGGCACGAAAATTTGTCCGGTGACTGTGCAACTCAGGATGAGAATAATAATACAAACTAACCCATAAGAATTCGCATTAAGGACTTGTATAAAACCGACAACTTTATTATTAAAAAAAATATAAAACTACTGAGGCAAGAACCGTAAACACCACCTATTATTCATTGCAATTGTTCGATATTAATACATGCCAGATGGGTGATCCAGCAAAGCCGAAGTATGAGCAATTCGTACTAACATGGGATCATTAGGTACTGCTATACTTCGTCGATTACTTGCAAAAAGCCGATCTTTCGTAAAAGGTGACATTTGCGGAGCGCTAGGAGAGGTACGAGGGGCGGGGACAAAATGCGTTTTCCGGTAATCAGTCATCAGAGCCACGTTTTGATTGTTAATCTGCGCGGTATTGTTCTCGCCATAGTGGTACACCGGTACGTTTTGCTTGAATTTGAACATTTTAGGTATGAAGGATTTCTTGGGCGGATTCGTTTTTGGGACTTCAAAATCGCACGACATGCGTTTGTATTTGAAAACGTCGCCGATCTCCAACTCGGTGACTTGGCGACTCAAGTTTTCGGTACTGCCGTAAAGTCTGGACGAGTTTACGTGCAAATCTGGGTGAGTGTAGTACAAAGGGCTGCGGGCTTCGACGTACTGCGTCGCGAAGGCGAACTTAGGATGAATCGAGTATTTCCGGCTCGGATGTACTGTCTGAATGATATCTGGCTGACTTCTATCTTCGTCGCTGCCTTCTTCAATAAATAATTCAGGTTCTGAATAGTGGTCTTGAGGATAACTAAATGCGTCGCTAGTTTCGCCCTGTAAGTCTTCTTGCAATTGAACCGTGTCACTCATTTTTAAGGCTTCTTTACGAGGGGGTTTGGGTAGTTTTTGAACTACGAGTTCTTCTTCCATGAATTCCTCACTTTCCTTTTGTTTTAACATTTCCTGTTCGGCTTTGAAGGCTGATTCTGCTGTGTTAACCAAGTTGTTGAGCTCCTCAATAACCTCGTCGATGGTTATTTCGTCACTTAACAAATAGCAGTTGCAAACTTCTCCCTGGTGAAGAAGTTTCCCACAACCAGAGGGGCATTCGAATAACTCATCCCGTATTTTGCTATTTACATGGGACTCGAACGTCTTTTGCCAGTTCTGGCGCATTTCTTCTGCCTGCTTCACAGCATTCATATTCTGCTGCTGCAAATCCTTCACTTGAGCCTCCAAGTCTTGGCACCTGTTTTTTAAAGTTTCTTCCAAAACTGTAAACATTTTTCGCTCTTCCTCCAACTCCTAAGAGTATAAAGTATTGTTAAATCGGGTATTGTATGCTAATACGTCAGAGTAGCACAAAGAATACAAGTATGTTTACCACCAGGCGTTCTTTCATTTCGTTGAGATCCTGTCTTAAGGCTTCGTTTGTTAAGCTCGCATGATCCAAGCGTTGAGTCATCAGATTTAAGTCAATGTGATTTTCCAGCCATTTGGTAATTTCTGTGCGCAGTGATCTCGCAACAGGTCGATTACCGGTCGAGTACTACAAAGCAAAGACTCATTATGAAAGTGAGGGTTTTTATTGACTTTATGCACATGATTACCTGTTCGAAGTCGTCAATGCTTAAACCAGCCTCTTGCAGTTCGTACTGGATGACGACTTGCTCTCGCAAGTCTTTACAAGACACAATGAAAGTGTTCAAAAAGCGAAGCCCTTGGGCTAATAAACGAATTCCATTTTCGTCGTCGATGTTGCCACGATGCACCGTGGAGTTTAGGATTCCGATGAGGAATTTAAAGCGCATAGGTTCGCCATAATTAAGTCTCAGAGTTGTTATTGCTTCAGATATTCGCGAGTGTCCTTTCGTAGTTTCACACGCTTTTGTCATGAGCTGTAAAAATTCACGTAAACAGAAATAAAAGTTAACATGTACACAACGAAGAAAAAAAACTAAATAAATACATTTAAAAGTATTGGGTTGGTCAGTAAATCCGAACCGCTCTTCGACCACTTTCGCATTCAGACAGCCCTATTATTTCTCTGTGCGCGTACAATTTTATTTGTTCATAAACTAGCAAAAGGGATCTCTTAGTGACATATTTGCCAACTTTGGTAATTCTTGCCTTAAAAACAAAGTTTTTATCCAACGCTGAAAGATGAGCGATACCACTGGAAATTATTGTAGTGTTTTGCGTTGTAATTTCCACAAAGG
>JAHZNP010001702.1:0-15593 GCA_020615345.1 Triops cancriformis | reverse complement strand
CCCCCGAAACTCCCCCCCCCCGAAATGAAATCCTGGTTACGCCACTGGCTATAGCACCAGATGAATGAAGGAAATAAATAAAAATGAAATATAATTGCTCCTCAGCAGCAATACCTAGACATTACAAACCGTGTTATCTATACACTATTTCAGTACCAAATTCCATCCAACTGCAAACGCCCCCGCTGGTACTGAATACTAACATAACCACGTGTTTCAAAGTTTGCGGTCTACCCTTGAAAAAGCGGGCGATGTATCAAACCTTCACGCAATTCCCAGTTAATGAAGGTAAACCGAGCGGCTCCATTAGATCTCCGCGCTATGCCCCGTCCATTGTTTCGCACAGCCCAGTCCCTGCTGCCCAAGGCCGAACCCAGGGGGTGGTTTTGGGGGTTTAAACCCTCCCCGAAATTTTTGTTTTATAATGGTGAACATAGGAGAATGCCCAAATGTCTAAAAAAATTGCATATTAAAACCCCCTCCGAAACTTTCAGAACCCCCTCCGAACCAAAATCCTGGGTACGGGCCTGCTGCTGCCTACTAGCCACAGATTCATGGAAGACCGCTCCTTCCATTATTTAGACAAAGCTCTTCCAGTGAGCATTTCATGATGAATGTACTCACCAAACTTTTCCGCCTCACCCCCCACCTTAGCACGCTGGGGGCGCCTCACAAAAATCCCCGCTTTGCCGCTCGTTCCTTTGTTCTCGTTCCCGCCACCAACGCTGCCACGCACGTCCCCTACGTGACCCAGCAGACACTGCCACTGACTCGCCAGGAATTCCCGGCCAGGTTCACAACCCGCGAACGCTCTAATCCCCGTGCTCGGCATCTTTACCCTCCCTCACTCCTCTCAACCCCCCTACTGTGTCCCAATATAGCCGCGCAGCTCCTCATGCTCGCTCCCTCTCCGCTGGAACTGCGCGATAAGGCGCCGCTTGGGGATCCACACCGTTGTGTCCGCCCGCCACGCCACCTAGTCGCCTCCCGTGACGCAACCCCAGCGGACCTGCGCTAATCGCTACCTTCTTTCCCCTCTCTCTTGTCGCCTTTTCCCAGGAAAAAGCCCTGGGCTGGTCCGTGACCTGATATTTCGACACAACTTGGTGGCAGAGGGCGGCGGGGGGAGAAGAAAGGTCACCGAAAGGTGAAACATTGTCGACTTGGGCGCAAGGTTTCAGCAGCCGCGCATCCGAGGCCTCGTGTGTATTTGTCGACCATTTTCTTCGCTTGGAGTGGGGTGAAGCAGGGTGGATACGCCGTACCTCACCCCCCAATGAAAGCAAAGTTGTTGCTTCAATGACAGGAAGAGATAATTGCAGCGCAGGGGAACAAAAAGCTGGGCCTCGCTCCAGGAATGTTAATGGCGGGTGCACTGGGCGCATTTTGAGGTAGCAGACAGTATGCTCTGCGTTGTAGTGTATACTAGCCTGGAACCTTTTCGCAACCTCCCTCGCCCTGTGATAACCTTTGAACCTGCTGGTTCCGGGTGGGGGCCAACTTGTCACCCCCTTAACCACCCCCTCAGGCGCGGTCAATGATTCGTGTAGAGTAACATCGTTTCCTTATTGCTCGCAGGGGGTGGAAAACAAAGAGTCTTGATTTGTTTTCACCCCCTTGGTGCCACTCAAGCAACTGGGCATTGTTGGAAAGAAGCTTCGCGGGAGAAAGTCATTCAGCTAATTGGAATACTAATAACTCCATTGCCATCCTCGTACGAGTGGCTCGTGAAGGTCAGGTTCCGAAATGGGAATCGTCGCTTTAATAGGACAGGGATGCTAACACCAAAATTTCCCGCAGCAAATGTGAAAAAATGGGCCTGGATTTTCATTTCACTGAAGATTACCCAACATGTGCTATGAAAATCTGTCGGTGACAATGGTAAAATTTTTAGCAACAGTTGGCATCCGATATCGGAACAGAACGATTCCACTGATACATCTGTACAAACTGTTTAAAAAAATGATCGAATTGCAGCCAGTCAGTTTCCTTCCCGTACAGTGGCGTAACCAGGATTTCATTTCGGGGGGGGGGGGGGTCGAATCCCCCCCCCCTAAATACGCCCCTGTTCCCGAAGTTCTTTCTACGCACCATTTGCAAGGTAGCGGTAGTCTGCCAATGGGTTTGGGTTAGGATTGATAAGTGGTTTAAAGGTGACGGAGTTCCTTGCTATTTTGTCTTCCATTGCTCGACAACGATTTCCTCTACTTGTCCCAGCACTTCGTTTCCGGGAAGGTCTATTGGGTACCACTATGATGGAGAAGCCCGAGCTAACTGGGACGCTGGAAACCAACGCGGCACCGTCTAAATTTCCATGGCCTTTCACTTTTTTTTCGTCGTCCCAGGCACGTTGTCACTCGACGGACGAAAAAACCAACGCTTACCTAATGAACGCTTAGTTTTGTTTCGCGCTATGAGACCTGACACACCATTGATCGTTTCAATTGTCCCACCTCTGCTTCCCTGCTGACTATATTCCTGTAGCGAGTCCCATGCACCCAGCTTTAACCGAACGAGCACGGCAAGCTCTGGCCAACAATGAAATGTTCCTTTGGTCGAAGCCTAGCTATGAGGCACGGAACATTCGCAAGGGACTGGGGTAGGACACTGCTCACGCAACTGCCGTGGCGTTAGCAATAGGCTGTTTGCTTGGAACCCCTCAACCTCCCTCATTCAAATGCTTTACAGCAGGGCTGTCCAATTGGTGTCCCGAGGGCCGGATCCGGCCCCCAAGAGCTCTCTATCCGGCACCCGACCTCCTCGAGAAGAATCATTGTTTAGTCCATGTTAGAAGGTGTAGGCTATTATCCCATCACCGTCCTGAGAACTCAAGTTCAATTAATAATGTCGCTTAGCAATAACAGAATACTGAAATTTTTTACAAGAAATTATTCAATTATGGCAAGTTATGCGCAATAATCCGTATCTAAATCGCCTTCATACGCAATACAGTACGGCCTTCTGAAGAATACGTAATGCTTTCCACGTTCTGGTCCCAGTTGTAGCAGCATTACAGACGTCAAAGGCAAACATAGACCTTCTCCATTTTTGTTTTCTTCGTATCTTCTCAATTTACTAAAGATTTTCATGTTCAGTATTAAATTTAAAGTTATCAATACCTGGCGCTGGTGAGCACCGTAATTCATTTGATGGAGTTTAGTGTGATTGTGCTTAAATATTCCTGTTCTGTCCTTTCACATTAAAACTCGTATGGTTTTGCTATAAAAAGTAACTGAATGGTCCTAGCTGCCTACAGTCACATTTATTTCCTCTTCGAAATTTCTTGTATCTCACAGGGAATTTAGTTTTTTCGCATTGAAATTTATCTAATCTACGTATTTTACTAAACAATTTCACTCCGACTATAACAACCTTTTATTACATCTACAAATTTCACCATACTGTTGAACAGAACAGGGGTTAAGAATCTTTCTGGTCAATTATTCCAAATCAGCGAAATTTCATGCCGTTGCTTCAAGAGTGGCTTTGCTTTTCTCATTAGCAGTGATCTGTGTGTCATTCTCTCTGCAATGACGTTAATAAAATTGCCCTACCGCACTTTATTGACAAGCGGACCTTTTATTTATTTATTTTATCTTAAGTAGAACTACACGTTTGAAATTTTCTATAATATACACATTATCAATTGTTACGTTAAAATTTTGCGATAAAGAGCGATTTAAATTATTAGATCATTATTTCCGAACCTGAAAAAAATATCCTAAATTGGCGTATTTTTGTCGTCAGTCAGCACTTTCTCTGCATAAGATAAAAGGTGCTTTCTGTCTAGCTAAGTTTCCGAACAAACAAGCGTGTTCACGAATAGTTAAAATGTAATAATCTATGTCAGTATAGGCATATACAGTACAGACAATATTTTTTTTATAAGAAGCTACAATGTAGGGAATGTGCTGGTGAACACTATGCATAGGCAGCAGTCAATACCTCACGTGCACCCCCCAATTATTTTTTTAATGCAATAATAATAATGTGGTGGCCCCTCAGAGGGTTATGGTCTAGGTTTTGGGCCCTCGACGGGCCAGAAGTTGGACAGCCCTGCTTTACAGGACAGTACCCTTGGAAAAACAAAAACGACCCAAACTGCGGGTCACTAACGTTTGCAAGCCGCTAGAGTGGACGACCGGCCGCGCAACTGACGTGGCGTTAGTATGGGTGGGCTTGGGCCCCATTTTTTTGCCGAGTACTTGCACAAGACGCATAACAGACGGTTGGACGTTTCATATTGACGCATACTTGTAGACGTAAAAAAAGTGTCCCATGTAATCCCGAAAATAGACTTTTAATACAAAAAAAGCTCTGAAAAGTCTCCTAATGTTCATCTGCTGGAGGAGCATACGTACGTCAAAAAAAGACATCTAAAAGACGGCTGGATGCTTAAGAGACGCTTAGAAAAGCTTAGATAAAGCTGTCGGCTACTTGGGTGACGTAAGCCAAGCTGTAAACATACGTTCATGTCAGGTAATACATTGAGTAGAGGGTACGTTGTAAAGACCTCTATTCCATGACAATTCCGTAGTCCTCATACTCAGGGTTCGCTTCCTTTCATTGTTGCCTTCAAGCCGGAATGGGTTTTCAGCTTTTCAGTCGGGACAACCACTCCCAATATTTCTCAACCAGACCTTTGTTGAGTTGTCTGGGTACGTTACTCTATTGTCGATCCGTTGTGATAAGGCAGGCCGTCTAAGAATTGTTCGCGTGTCAATACGTCAATGTTTATTCCTAATAATAGTACAAAAAAAGCTATTGCTTCGTACCCCATGCCGCCACTTGCTCCTTTCGAAAGCAGGCCTTGACAACTTTGAACGAAGCTTCAGCTTCAACAGCTACTGCATGCCTTCCTTCACCGGGGTTCACTTGGCGTGCTTGATTCGTTCTCTGTTGAATCACATACGGTGATTTGAGTGGAAAAAAAGTGTTACTAGGAGTTGACGTTAAATTAAATTTATTTAACGCATGGGAAATTTCCTGCTTTTCTGGCGTTTTACCCTAGTCTGTCAATGAACATAACATAAAACTGTACATGCATCTGAATAGTCTAAAAGACGTATATTAAACGTTTCCTCAACGTACAATTTGATCTTTTCTAAGCGTACATGGAACTATCGAAAAAGGCGTAAATTATATTACAGCGGACCCCGCTTAACAGCATAAGCTCGGGATCGACCAGTTTGATTCTCCTTAAGCGGGCATTGGAGTTATCCGAGGTGACTATTTTAACATTTAGAAATACCAACTGAGTAAAAACAACGCTATATCCTTATATGCTTGTATTCTATATAGCGTATAAATAGAACTTCATAGAAAACACTGCAAATAAAATCAAAGTAAAACTTATTTCGAGAAATAGTCAGTGATTCAACGCTTTGTAGCAGTCTGGATTCAGTTGTTTTTCGCTAAATGTCCTAAACGTTTTGGTTTTCCTTTTTTATTTGCGTAGCAAGGTTTGGATCAACACAAAAAATGTTTTGCAATCGACACTTTTGTTTCATGTCTTTCCAAGAAGGACAGCACTGCAACTTGGGCTAACGATAAAGTTGTGCACTTGTATTTCGACAACGTTCTGCCACCCTTTTTACAACATAACTGATTGGAGATCGCGACATATAGACCAGGGAATTTGAGAACTGTTAGGGTTGTTTCTGTTATGAATTGCGTTTAAATATGAACTCCTTGTAGTTTTTCTTGGAATTTGTCAGCCCCTTTTTTGTGGATATTTTTGTTGGGCGGGTCCTAGTTGGTTGTTATTAACCGGATCTACATATCATCGTAATATGTCCAATGGGGAATGAAAATGACTTGTCGATATGCGGCTTTTATCACGAACCGAGTTGGCGTATTCTGAGCTTAGTCTCCATTGTGTTAAATGGCAGTGAAATGGGACTTTGGGACTAACTTTGTCGCTATCCGAGTTGTTGTATATTAAATGTATATTAAATAGTCCATCATATTAGGCAAGCAAAGTGGGTTTCGCTGGTAGCGCCAAGGACAACAGCTGACATTTTTCACCCGTCCTACCCTTTCCCGCCCCCCCCCAAAAAAAAAACTTAATACGACTGTGTCGTTAATTACCGAGTCCACTTCGCACAGGATAAAAGACGTGTAAATGAGTCTCTAACTGCCTCGCGTGATTGAATCGATCGATTCCGTCAGGCTTTTCTCAGCAGAAAAAGGCTGCATTTTTTTCTCTTTCAACGACGCTGGCCCTCCCACCCCCGTTCTCGGGCAACAACCGTCAACACGGCGTATAAATAGAAAAGCGCACCTTTCCCGCTGAACTCGAGTTCACGCGACTTTTCGCCCATTCCTTAGCGCCGCTGTCCTTACCTTCGCGTTAAACAAGCGTTCCTGTCGTCGCGTGAAAAGGTCAGACGCGACCAATTCTGCCGTCCTACGTAAAGGCTCCTTGCTGTATTGTTGTTTCGCCCTGAGCGCTGCTGACTTGGCCAGTACTGAACTTGGGCGGTGATCTCCCCTGAGCACGACAGCCGGACTCACGTGCCAAACTCCCCGCTGCAGCCGCTGAAATGTCTGGAATGCCTTCTTTCACGGCGGAATGCCGGCGGATCGCTCCAGGGCTCCCCCACCCATTCATAAACACATGTTACCATCGCGACTCGTCAAGTGCGTGCCAATAGACACAAAGGGAGCCCTGACAGCTCGTAAGACACACGTACACGTTCTCGGCACGTAGCCCATCTTTAGGCAAAGTACTGATTGAAAGCTTTCAGACAAACGCAAGCACCAACTTCCGGAAAGCTGTTAATTACTTTCAGAGCGCCGTTTTTCCCCCTTCGCCACCTTCCACGAAAAACACACATTTTTGCCAAGGCACGGGTTTCTTCTTTCTTTCCTTCCACCCCGAAATCCTACGCTGGTCAAATTCAGTTCATTGAATTTGGCTTGCAAGAAATTCATTCTCATTGAATTTGGCTTGCAGGAAATTAATTCTCATTGAATGCGTCCACTATTAGTGATTTTTTTTATTGAATAAAACTTACGCAACGATTGACTTTCTAAGGCACTGACTTGGAAAAAATTAAAGGGTTCGACCCCATTTTATTTCCACGATGTCCAAGTTCATTAGAAGGAACAGATCTGGGTGTTGAAAACTCCTAGGCATTGCTGCGGTTCCCTCTTCTCTCGCAGTTGCAACATAATTTGCACACTACTTGTTGTTCTGCGCACTTCCTTCGACTTTTGAGTTGAATTCGACTTGACTTCGGAAAAGCCCTGAATTGAAACTTGGATTGACGCTGAGGACGATCTGAAATGGATACTTCGAAACAAAATGAATTCTGTAATTCGTTTTGAATGTGACTCGAATTGACTTCCGCTTTTCTTGACTTTGCCCAGGTCTGCTAGGCACACTGTGTAGATTTCTTGCTATACGTCGCGAAAGACCTTTCAATGCACTGCCCCGACAATAACGGAATCTCGCAACGTCCTCCAAATCGAAGGCTTTAGGGCGACTTGGAGAAGCAAAAACTTATACAGATCTTGACTCAGTTTTGCACAACGAGATTGAACCAGCCAAAAAAGAAAAAGAAACTTAAAAAATATAAACAAAATGCCGCCGCACTTTGTGTGAATTTGCTTGTCTCTGTCGCGTTCCTTGGAGCAGAAAATGAAACCGTGGGACTCAGCCTTTGAAACCTGTCGAGATTTTTTCACACAGCGCGCTACAATTCTTCAGAATTAAAATTCTGCTTCTTTGACAGAGAAGAGAAGAGGAACGGTGGAAGAAAAAACGCGCACGTGGGAGGCGGAACCTTGTTAACACACCATAGCTTCCCGATCTCGTTCTCTTTCCCCAAGTCTCATCCCTTTTTCATTTGCCTTTTATTCTTTTGCGCGCAAAATTTAGGCCAGGGCGAGAAATGACACTGATCAACTTTCGCCAAACGGCTTATTTGTCCAACTTTCCGGCCACCAACTCTTGGCTAACAACCCCGTCACCGTCTCGCTTCACGAATTCACCAAACGCTCAACGACTTGTTTCTCATTAGCGAAGCACACTTGATCTTCACTCAAATGGACACAAAGCATTCGTTGCTTTCTGGTTGAACTCAGTAATACTCACTCCCTGCTGCTGAGATTAGTGAGCCAATCCGCATCACGCATTTTTGAGTTATTTATTTCTTTTCGATGGGAGGAGAAAACTGACCACATTTTGCCATCTTCCTTTGTCAAGCTTAATCAATAGTTAAGCTGTGTCGTATATTAATAGTTTAAGAAGGTGAACTATGCTCCTTTGTTCGCGAGCACCTCCCATTTCGTCACAACTACAATACATATCGACTTCATACCCATATATGCGGGTTTCGAGGCTTTTGGGTGCACCTAACGCTCCTCCGGTGCGTTCTGGACAAGATACTCTATACTGTAGGCGTAGTAGGTTACACGACAAGACCTTTACTCGGATGTAATTCCACGCAACAGTTTTTGTAGCTTTGTAACCAGGGGTGTAGTACCCAGTCCTCCTGTGTACAAAGTCACTATGCTAACGCCACGGCAGTTGTGCGAGCGGCGTCCCACTCCATGCTTTGCCGAACGTTCCGTGACTCGCAGCCAGGCTTTTACCGCAGCGCAACAATGAAAGTTGGGCTACCATAGCTGGCTTGGTTACGGAACATTAGGCCAAGGATAGATACCGCTCACGCTAACTACTCGGCGCTAGGCAACAATGAAATACTCCATGGCGAGCGGTCCGCCCAGGATATTCGATAAAGTGCTGGCGCGGCACAGCGCTCATGCAAGTTGGACTAGGTTCGGTTGTTTGGTTCCCTTTTGACGCAGAGTTCTCTCAACCGAAACCGTTCTAACCCACGTTGCCGCCGTTTCCCTTTTTCGCCCCAGAACAGTCCGCCCCACTGTCCAGGCCCATGCTTCAAGCCGCTCCCCCCCCCCCCACTCGGCCCCGCTCGGAGTGCGGTAAGCCGCGCTGGGCAACGCCACGCCAGCAAGGCTCTCGACAATCCCAACTGCGGGTTTGACGGTTGAGCCAACTCGCCAAATACCCGCTCGTCCTTCGTTTATCCACAAAGAACCCGAGCGCAGTCTTCTCCAGCCGCCCCATCCTTCCGTTACTGGCCGTTTCTCGGCTACTGGGCTAGGTGAAGCCCCGTCGTCCTTGGCAGACGGGATGGAGGGCGATTACGTGAACCAGAGCAGGTTCACCGCGTCCTCGATCGGAGCCCCACTCCCCGTCGAGTCCGTGAGGAAAAACAAACACAGAGTGAAATAATAAACACAAATTAGAGTAAAAACGACAGAGCGTATCACGTTGTTCTGGGACTCTACTACCACAGAAGACACGGCGCAGAAGAACCTCGCTTATTTTATTCCCGGCACAAAGAGCCACTCTCTTACTACAATAGAGCATTGTAAACCTCTGGCCCGTCCACGAGGCTTCCTGGCGAAGACTTGCCATACAAGACACTCCTAACTGCCCAAGTTCAAGTAAAACAGTTCTACTGAAACGGAATATCTAACAATACCACAACCACACTCTAATGCCTTTCATCATACTGCGCACAAGTTCCTGGGACAAGAGCTAGACCAAAACGTCCCAGTTTTTTCTTATCTTAAGTTCAAACCCATAAAAAGTGGTACGGGTTTGTGCACGCTTAGGCAGCTTCAGTACCACTTATATTTGAACAAAGATGACGAACTTCAGTATGTGGCCACTGAGCCGAGAGAAATGAAATAGGGTACTTTGAACACACTCGCGCCAATTGACCGGTACCACTTTTTATGGACAACCGAGTTTGCTACCTTTCGTGATTTTTTTCTTTTTCTTTTTTGCAACGTCAGCTTGGGGGAAGACAAAGATTGTAACTTCTGTCCGAGCAGGTATTTCCTTGTGTTGTTCCTGGCAGGCAGCGCCGTTTTCTCAATACAATGCAATCTTGTCCGCAGCTGAACCAATCTTGGCGGTGATACACCAGTCCCTCTCCAACCCGATTTCGTCTTGATGCCTGATGAGTCGAATTCGCTGTTCATCGTGTTTCTCGTTCCTAGCTCCTGGTTCCTTTGTTTACTTCCATCTTTCATCACCTCACGTGGATCGAAAATAACTTGGGCGTCTTTTGTCTATCCGCTGCCTTCCCAATGGCCTCCCCCCCCCTTTTTTCTAATTTTTCCACCTCCGATGTTTTCTTACGAATATGTTCGCTGCACAATACTGCAGCGTGCCCCAAAAAGCAGGTGTCGCTCCAACATCATTAAAACTGAACCCTGAACCCCCAAACATTGTTGGCAGCGTGTATTCCTTTTCAATCTGGCGGACAAAGAAATTTCCTCGTTTTGCCACCTTTCTTTTTGCTGGGTTCCAAGAGCTAGGTGTAACAAACAAAAAGAACGAAAAAAACTGTCGACGAAAGTTGTGCTGCTCTGCCAAGAACGTAAGAAAGGTTTCGTTTTTTATGCAAATGAAAGTGTCTTTCAACTAACAAGAGAGGCAAACTTGCGACATCCCAGCAATTTAATCCCCCGCTCTGGCTGCAAGCTGTACATTTTGACACTTTATTTGCAGTCTTGCTGTCGCTGATTAAGGATTAGGAGGATTGGCAACAAAGAGACAACAATTGTTACGCAACGCCGATGTTCTCGCAAACAAATAAAACTCCGTTTTCACGAAGTTAATCCCCTCGATCGACAGGCTATCAACTAGCACAATGGTTACGATTTTCTTTTTTCTCGTCACTTACCTACCAACTCTTCCAAGTAGGGGACAGTGAGGCTCGTTCGGTCAATTTTTCATGTTTGCTCTCTGTAAACCTCCCTACGTAATGAAGCAGAAAGCTTTTGCGTCTTTCAGGAAGTCTGGGCATCGATTTTACTTTTCCAGTTCATAGTTTCTTGTTTCGCGTTAAAGAGCCGGAGATATGCTCCTTGTTTGGAGGCTCACATTTCGCCCGAAGGTTCCCCACGCATGGGGCACGTTCGGACACAACTACTTTTTGATAGTAAATGTAAAAAAGAAAACGTATTTTTTACAATGTACGCGTGGTAATATAAAAAACTGTTCTACGGGAATTCCACGATCAACCTGCTTCGTTTCTTGCAAAGCCATGACTCTTGGTTTGGTTGAAACTGTAGTGACCTCAGTTTCGTCACAGTTCTCTTACTATTCGTCTCTTACATTCATATTTCATTAAGATGGCCTACAGATTGTCATGGAATTCAGAACAATTTCGCGTTGCCCATCCCTTTTTGATCGTTTTATTTGTGTTTGCAACTTCAAATATCGCCCGATTGCTTTTTCCCGACTGGGCATTTAATATCTGTTTGGCACGTCTAACTTTATCTATTAAAGCTGATTTGGACCTCTCTCGCGCACTGGCATGTTATTAAAGCACTTGTTTCGCTGCATTTGCACGCTCTAATAAGGTCCCGGAAAGTTTCTCTTTCTTTGGTGAATTCTAGCCATCACTGCGACTGGAAAAGAATACAGACAATCAAATAAGACTTCAAAATATTACCGTCTATTAACAAGAGCGACAATTCTTTAATTTTTTAACACAAGGGCACGTTAACGATCTGTCCGTAGGACACTATGGACACCACTAACTATCGACAGATTTTTTCTAAGGAAAATGATTTATGTGCCACTGGATAATTCGAGTGACCGGGGGTGCCCCATGTCCGAACGAGCCCCACGCTCTCCTACTGTGGGACGCAAATTGGTCGAAAGACAGTGGACAAGCCGCGGGGTTCGTAACTGTTGGACCACTGACTAGAAACTAGAGAAGTAATTCTGGTGATAATCTACCAAATTCCCTCTTTGTTTTACTTCTGTACACCTTCTCCCTCGGTTCTCTACACTCACGCTTAACACGAATGAATAGATCATCGAAACTAAGCACTTTACAGCGGAAAATGAAAAAGTACAATCAAAATCAGCAATACAAAGCTACTGGCGCGAGATGAAAATATTTCAGACAGATCGCTTTAAAATACCCTTGTCTAGAAAAGCCGGAATTATAAAAGTATTATCCAAATCGGATTCAAAGTTCTGCAATGTTTGGCTCTGTGCCGAATTCTTACTTCCCCCACGAAAAAAAGAAAAAAAAGGATGAGGCAACGAAACTGTTTTGGCCACGCATCTGCTCCGCCCGTATGGGATCTTACTATTATAACAAACATGTGTGCGTACCCAACGACTCCTTTCTTTGCTCTTTCTTTTTGCCCCCTCGCCATTTACATCTCGGCGCGAAAAAAAAGACTAAAGATGATTAACAGGACACTGTTATCATCCCCCCAACGGCTGACTCAACTTACGACACACCACGTTCAGCGCACAAGTGTTTCACGTTCCTTCTCATTGCAGCCACACGAGTCCTATCATTAAAATTCACGTCGACATCCACGCGAAAACGATAAGGAAAAAAGCAACCAAGCAAATGGGGATTGGAACATGAAAGAGTCTTGCCCGGACTTGTCTATCGCCATGCGGGCGGAGCTTGCTCGAAAGGCCTTGGGAAACGGGGGAGATGAAAAAGTACATGAAGGCATGTTTGAATTACCTACGACCAAGTAAGCATGAATTTGACCAACGGGGATCACGTTCCTGCAAGGGCAATGACGTCATGATCCCTCCAAACACCCGGACGAGGACAACAAGCCGTCCGTTCGCCCGGCTACTCACCGTGGCCGGGCGAACTGTACTCGGCCCGGCCTGTCCAAACCGGCCCAGCGCGTCAGCCGGCCAGGAACGCATCACCTTAAAGCGCCAACTTAAAACAGGCTAGCCTGGTACTAATGCGCTTAACCACCGAAAGTAAAGGGGGGGGGGGGGAACCCTTCCAAGTCAGGCCTGCGTCTGATTTCGCAAGACCGAGCAAGCTAGGCACACATCGAACGTTTCTCGCTCCTCCAACGTCCACACTGGTCAACAATGAAATCCTGCCAACTGCGACCACGACAATCGCTGCTCCCCTGTTCCATAGCGGCGTTACCGGTTCGTTGGAGCAGACAATGTCGTCGGGGAAAAAAAGAAAGAAAGAAAAGACGTTCGCACACCTGTTATCACAGTTTACGTTTCCGCGCTTCCCTCACAACACAACTGCTTAAACAACATAAAACTCTTGGAGTATAAACACAGTAAAACCAGACTGTTTCAACACTATGCAAGTTCACTAACAAAGTTGGTCCACTTCTGCCGAGTTCAGCCTAGAATTCTAGTTCAGTCCGCTTCAGGAAAGTCCCTATACTAACGCCACGACCGTTGCGTGAGCCGTGGCCCACTTGAGCGTCTCCCCAACGTTTGTAACCCGCAGCCAGGCGTTCTCGCCGTGGACAGTTCGACGTTGCTTGACAATCCTGCCTACTCACCGCTAGGCTATTCCCGCGCCAATTCGCCCCCTAACCCTTCCCCAGTGTGCTCCCTCCAATGGCTAAAGCTCCTCAACTTCGCCACACACTCCCATCGCCACAACCTGTCCCGGCCCTTCTCCGACCCAATTAGCTGACATTCTTGATATTCTCTACTAAGTCTCCGTAACAGGACACAGCGAACATTCCCAACGCCGTGCTCATTTGCCAGTTCCTTCAACAATGCGGCTGCTGGCCGTCGCCATCCGTTGGCTCGATCCACAATACTGGTTATTGCATATTCTCTGGGCCATTCGCTCCCTTGTCCTTCTCTTCGCGTCCTTTTTTCTCCAGCTTCGCTCCGAAACATAAATCTCGCGCGTAGCAAGCATCGTGCAAACATTTCCTACAAACTCCCAGAAATATAAACAAACCTTGAACCTTCTCCCAAGACATGCCCACCCAACTCCTTTTTTAAGCTCCCAGGCTTCCTCCCCCCGCCTGTCCTCTCTTTATCACGCACGGAAAACTTAAACCACGCTCCTCTTCGCCACATTAACTTGCCCATCTTGGAAACTGCTCCCCGCTGTCAAGGTCATGTATCACCCTCCCCACCCCCTCCAACCTCCAACGTAAGAAGGGTCATAATTACCGGCTTCGCTCGCGAAAGGACTCGGCAATTCGTCGTCCGACTCGGTTCCGGAATCGCGATCAGGATCGTTCTAGAGACCAAAAACGCATTAGATGAAGGTTCGTTCTACCCTGGTCGCATCACAACGCATTGTTTCGATCAGTCAACGTTGGAACTCAAAGTAAACATCCAGTTAGTGAACACTCTGAACAAAGAACGCGAGCGATAACGAATTGGCTCCAGAGAAACACAGCCCCGGATTCAGTCGATAAGAACTGGGCAGCCTGGGGCGGAGCTTGCGTAACTATGCGAATGGGTGACATGTTCACCTGGTCGTGTCACACTCACAATGGCTCCCTTTCAATCGAACCCCTGTGGACGTGGGCGCTACAAATCGTCAGGTGAGCGCTTTAATTAGCCACTCCGCTTCCGCCGTTTAAGTGTAAAGACCTGCTCCAGGCCACGAACAAAAGGATTCGCCTTCGATTAGCACTTGATAAACCCGTCCCAAGTCCCGAATTTCCCACTGCCGCGCCATTCCCGCGAATATCGGGCCAATCTACCCATGTCTCCCCACACACACACACGACGGGTACCGTATATATTTAGCGCAGGAAGTCGCATTCCAGGACTGGAACTGGGAACGGACAATTGCACGCAAATGTGGCATAATTGACGTTAATTGATCCCCTCACGTTGTCTCGACGCCAGTTGTAGCCCCGGGGCGCGTCCTGGCTCGCTTAATTGCAGATTGCGAGTCTTTGAACCCTCGCCACGCCAAATTTTCGCACGAATGTGCTTCCCAGCGTCCTTTCAAACTGCTCCTAATCATCTCTATAGCATCTCTTAGCGCCAACCAACCTTCATCCCCGAGAATCACGATCCCTCAAGAACAAAAGAGCGCGTTCGTGGATTCTGGGGGTCACGACCGTCTTACATTCGCAGGTGCTTTTGCACAATGACATGTGAAAGACCTCACTAACCTTCCCTGTGTCTCTTACACCCGGGTTTGACTCTACATTCCCAAGCCATTTCTCCCTGTCTGCAGCTGTGAGTCGAGTTTGTTACCGTTTCAGCTTTTTTCCCCCCCTTTTAACTATCGTCGCGGCGTCATTCTTTGCTGGGATGGTGATTATGGGTGCCCAAGGATTCTTCGGGCTGCAGCGAAGACCAGGCAAGCCAATATAACTTTGGTGGCACGAGAGCCATATCGATGGACCCACTCTGATTCTCACTGATATATTCGGTCTCTCCTGCCTCAACCGGCTGCACATTTTCAAATCCCAATCCGTCCCAGTCGCAACGTTGCCGTTTGCGGCAACGCTAGGTTTAGGTTACGATAGGTGTAGTTAGGTTATGTTAGGAGTTACGGTAGGTTAGGCGAAATGTGGTAACGCTGGCTCAACTTTCTCCGTGGGCTTGTCTCTTTACTAGGGCTGGCAACGGCTCATCTTGGGATTTCGGCTTAAGAGTAAAGATATATAGAGAAAATACGCCTGTGTTAAGCTGTGTGACAGAAACACAGAACGCTAACTAGGGGTCAATTGAAGTGGTTCCAGCGCATAAAGGGTTTTGGCCAGCCCTTTTCTCTCAGGGGATTAGCCCCGAGTTTTGAGAAGGTCACCAA
>JAHZNP010001701.1:0-15610 GCA_020615345.1 Triops cancriformis | reverse complement strand
TCAATGGCAAGTTGTTGAGGAGCTGAGATCTTTCGTACTTCCCCTTTGCCAATGCACTCAGTGGGTAAGAAATCTTGACAAAAAGTCTGCCTTTCTTCCACCAAAGATTCGTAGAAATCCTGGGTACGTTCAGAAGAAAGTGGAATGTAGTCAGACGCATACTTAAACAAAATTTTCCTAGCGTTAAAATAGGAAAAAATTTGACTTGGAACATAACGAATGCCAGAAAACATAGTCTTAAAGTCTCCTATTAAGTCTTCGAAAACAAACCCCGAGTACGCCCACGGCGCTCCACAGTGTGATACAAAGTCAACTATGTGCAGGAGCTGGTGGACATTGTAAGATACATTTTCTATTCCAGACAGATCGGGCATTTTTACCACAAATTCGACGGCCAGCAATTTGCCGCGACGTAGATCTTTAGCACTCATGTTTTTAGAGAGTAAAATGTGGATGATGTTGACTAATAACATCCAGTGATAATAGTAGTCTGCCGGCAGCAAACCCCGCAGAGCTGCTGGGGAGTAATATACGGCGAAGTTTCTGTACTCGCTGGCCTTGAAGAATTTGCGGTCTCTTTCAAAGGATCGTGGCAACCTTTTCACTTCCTCGGCTGGTTTGATTTCAAGCAAAATGTCGTCCAACTGCCGAACTCTGGAAATGTGGTAAGGGGTACCTAAGAAAAGAAAAAAATTACAGATCTACTATTTCATGTGCCGATTTTCCTACCCTCTCTAAAATATGTAAAACTGAAAAACCATTGCGCCCGTGTTCTGACCACGTTAAAGAAGATTAAAAACTCATTTTTGTAATGCTGGTGGTTGAATAAAATAACAGCTTAACTATTGCGTGACGTTTCCAAACTTAAGATCCACTTTGATTGAAAAATTTTTCTTTGTTATCGCAAAGCTTTCCCTGTAATAGTGAATTTTGTTAAAGATGTCCCTCAATGAAGTAGGGTTATGTTCTAGAACATTTAACTAGTGCCCGTTTTCGCTGTATATAATATGTACGGAACTATAACTGAGCCAGCAAAGATCAAAATATTAATACTGACGCAGATTTAAATAAAAAATAAGGGATACCTGGATGGTCAAGCCACAGTTTGACAAACTGCCGGCAAATTTCCAAGATGAGACCGTGCATGTAGTCACTTGGCATTCCCTTTACAATGTCGAAAAAAGGAATCCTCATTAGCTCGCTAGGTCCACGAATTCCACTTACGTCGTTCTTCCCAGTGCGCAAAACTTCGTTTGCACACTCGACGTAAAATTCTTTTGACTTCGTTTTCGGTGGGGGTGCAGTGAAGGGGAATACGGTTACACTTCCGGCACCTTTGTCGACGCGCTCACCAGGATGGTCGCATTTTTCGCAGCCGTTATAGCCGTTAAACTGTTTAACGTTCATCACATGGGCACGGGCAGGTGCATGGCATACACCAATGAGACAAGCTACTTTTGAAATTCGCTTGCAGCCGTTGGGGTCTGTCAACTCCAGACCTGTATTAAAAAGGTCGCGCAGCTCATCTACAAATGGTTTAAGCACGGTGTTTCCTCTTTCCGGTTTTTGGTTGCCAAACCAAAGAGTATGTAAGAAAGCAGTCGATCTTTTGCTTTGGAACGGTACTTCATTTACGGTAACAATGATTGGCAGCGTTTCTAACAGCGCTTTGCTTGCTACGTAAGTTGTGAACATTAAATATTAGAGCATTTTTAAGCTTTATTCTTTGTTTGTAACAGTAAAATGCAATTCGCATTGTATGACTTTGGAGCCAGTGGAGAAATCGCTGTCGGGCAGCTTTCTTGGACCGAAAAGTTTGATCTGAAGAAACTGACAGAGTATACACGGGAGGACGAACATGTCGTTTCATGGTTGGACAAGAAGTCGCGCAATAGCGGAAAAAAGTATATTGCCAAAGTACTGTCCGTAAGTGGTAAGTTCTTTCATGTTTGTCTTTATCCTACATGATAAAATGCATGCAACCTACTATGTAATCACATGTATTGACGAAATGCTCATGACAACTATTTATTTATTTTCTTTGGAAAACAAAGCCAAACTAGAAGAAGTTGCCAAGCTTATTGAAGAGGAAAAGTTGAAAGTTCGAAACCTGCCTCTCGCCAGAGTGGAGCCTTCAGTCATTTTGGCCGAGTTGGGGTCTAAGGGGCAAAGGATTCCGAAACAACCCTATGTTGGAGATACGTCCGACACCAATGAAGACGCTGCTGGAGACGAAAGCTGCTGTTCGACGGATGTAGGAGTGGCTCCTGTGGCAAGTTCCCAGAAGCGACGACCCCAAAAAAAGAAGTCGCCTGTTGCGCTGAAGAAGTTCGCTGCCGCCCACAGCTTGTCTGTTATGAAAGACATGATTACATCTGTAGGTTTTAATTTCTTAAATGTTTGTATGAAATCAATATGTTTTGCTGTCTTACATTTATTTACAGGAAAATTTGGCTTTAAAAGAAACTTCAGATGTAGAAGAGTGCGCGCAGAAGCCGTTGAAGAAAAGCCAGATGGTTTCGAATCCGCTGAAAAAAACCGGAGTGGTGTCAAATCCGTTGAAGAAAACACAAATGGCGTCAAATCCGTTGAAGGTAACCCAAATGGATGTCCCCAATACTCAACGACCATGCTGCTGTAATGCTTCGGCCGAAGTCCTTGATTTGAAAAATGCCCTAACCTCGCTCCAAAATACCGTGAAGGAACTTCGTAAGTTACTTTATTTTATATTATCCTGTGGAATTTTGCTATTTACACATGATATATCTTTTCGCAGTTATTCCTCATATAAAGCAATTGGCGACGGCTTATCCAACCTGGAAAAGTCTCTGCTGCCACAAGCAGTCCAACAACTAAAGCATCAAGCAGCAGTGATACCTTCTTCCTCGCGTTTGATGCCAGTCACCCATCGGAAACTATCAATTGAAGGTATTGTTACATACAAAAGTTACGTATATTGCAAACAAGCCTTTTTGTTTGTAGGAGACATTGACGAAGAGATGACCACTGCCCCTGCGGTCGACAGTGGCGTGTCCGGAACTGTTTGCAGCGAGTCTAATGCGCCGGTGGAGGTATCACAACTAGTTTTTATCTCTCTTTAGTGGTATATCAAGGTGACACTTTTTTTAGACCGAAATCAACTTCGAGTCACTTAACAAAGAGGCAGTGGTGCCATCTTTTGAGGAACAGACAAACCAAGAAAGACCAAGCAGCCCACTGTTCAAGCAGCTGAAGTTCGAAATGGTTGCTGCGCATGCTGTATCGTCGAAAGCGTCCAGGTTCGTTGCTGAACTCATGGAGGGCGTATTTACTGACAGCTACCTGCAAAGCCACTGCCTTCGAGGCACTAAGAACACTACTGGCTGTTCTAGCGAAGAAAGGCGGGCTCCAATGAGGACGGAGTACATCAGCCATATTAAACGTAAGTCTTTTCTTTTAACGACGAAAGGCATTCCAAAACACTTACGAACTTATTTTATTATAGGACTGACACAGGAAAAAATTAAACCAATGCCGACAGATAAAGAAGTCATGGACGCAGTGAGGGTCAAGTTTAACAATTGCAGAAGGAATCAGAAATGATCTTTTATACTCCATTATTATGCCTGTAGGGCTGTGATTGGGCACACGTCTGTATTGCAATTTTTATCTGGATTTCAATTACAGTATTTAGAAAAAAAACGGTTTTTGTGAAAAAATCTGCTTTATATTTATTGTTAATTATCACAATGAATTATAGTTTACTATGATCTAGGTTTATCACAATTATTCGTGACATATTGGGCATCATGAATTATCATAATTAATTATGATTTATCACGCTAAATCACGATTACCATGATTAATCATAATTATCATAATTATTATAATTAACCATGATTAATTACGATAAATTATGATGCCCAATTTATTATCATTAATCACAATTAATCATAATTTTTTTTACCTGGGTAATCACGTTTTGGAGAGGAATAAGTGGACTAAATCACACTAGAACTTAATGTGCAAAATCCCACCGTTCCATCTTGTTGACCAGTGCTTCAAAGTTGGGTGCAATGGGGGAGAGCGCACATCTCATATCGTATTCTGGATTCAAAAAGGAGTTTCGCTTCGAGTTCTTTATGGAGGCATGGGTACAAATTCCTACCTCACACATGTAGGTGCTAGGAAACGGCAGTAATTGTGTCAGTGCCTCCTCTGCTGTCAAATGGCATTCTTCTTTAACTTTAGTCCAGAAAACTTCCATCTGATATTTTTTAATAAAACTTCCAATGAATGATAAAACGAAGCTCCAAAAATTGCTCAGCAACAGTCGTATCACTGTCAGGAACTTCGAAAAGTTTACACAAAAATAGGTTAATAACACATTGGTATGAAGATTTCTCTAGTTCAGGGAAGTATTACTTGAATGGCAAGGACAACTGCTTTAAGTGGCTGATGACGTCGTCTTTTATTTCAATGAAACCAATGTCATCTGCTTCGTCCAAGAACAAAGAAAAGGTTGGAAATGAAGCAATTTTATCTTCTTTTGCCTTTGCCAGCCAACTCAAGTTTTTGTCAGAAAGCAGACACCTTTTCACTTGCAAAAATTCTGTTAACTGATTTTCCTTTAAGCTGCAGGTTAAGTCCGTTCAAGTGGGAGAAGATATCCACAAGATAACTGATCCGCGCTAACCATTGTTCGTAGGAAAATCTACCAGCGAGAACGTATTTCTTGTCCATCAAAAACATCTCGATTTCACGCCTTAGCTCCCAAAAGCGATTAAAAACGTTTCCCCGTGAAAGCCAACGGGTTTCTGAATTAAAAAAGATTCTTGCGGCCTGAGTCGTTTTCAGAACACAAGTTTCTGAAGTGTCTGGTGTTAAGAGCACCTGCTTAAATGAAATTCACCATCGTGATGACGTTTTCCATGACGACCTCAAGTACGGGAACGAGTCCTTTGACGGCCAGTGCTTGCCGATGATTAATGCAGTGCGTTGTCACAACTTTTGGATTCCGTTCCTTTAGCTGAGCTGTAAATCCTGAACGCTGACCAAGCATTGAGGGAGCACCATCAGTGCTAACTCCCACACAAAAAGAAACACAATAAATCTTCGGCCTTAAAAAAAGCATCAACTGCTTTGAATACGTCAATTCCTTTACCAGTCGCCTGCAGAGGCTTGCAGTACAAAAGATCTTCTTCAATTGTAGTTTCAGACTTGTAACGGACGTAGACCATCAACTGAGAGTCGTTGGTGATCCGTGGTTTCATCAAGCTGAATGGCAAATTTGCCACTGCAGATTATACGACGAATAAGCTCGTATTGTATTTCTGCAGCAATGGTTTCAATCCGGCGACTTACAGTACAATCTGACAATGGTAAGGAAGCCACCTTCTTTGCTTGCTCTGACCCACACATTATTTCGCTATTTCGAATAATTACTGGACGGATCAGCGTTTCACCAATTGTGTGTGGCATCTTGGATTTGGCAATCAGATATACAACTTCAAAGCTGGCGTTCGCTGCGTGCTTTTGACGCAACAAGTTTGAGTCTCGAATACTGAGCTTTTGCTTTTTAAAATTTTCTTTTAAACGCTGAAAATACGACGAGGGTTTGGATGAAAGTGATGGGTGCATGCGCTTCAAATGGTTTTGAAGTGTACTCTTTTTCAACGACTCATTACACAAGACAACAGAGCACACCACACATTGTGGTTTTACTATTCCCTTGTCTTCAATGTACGTAAATCCTAGTTCAATGAAGTCTGTTGAATACGTGCGTATTCGCACTCATATTTTGTGTAAATACTGATCTGCCTGACTTTAAACACTAAACGTAAAACATGAGTCTCGTCGTCTAGAAAATAAAACTCCGAACCTTGGTTTGAATGGATTCCCTTTTCGTCGTCTAGAGAGTACTGAATTGGTTGGAAGGATACGCAGCATTGTAGCTTTTTTAGCTCTCCCATAAGGAAAACTTTACCATAGCTCACTTTTAATATTTAACATTTATATATTCGGGGAGCTCCGTCACCCAAATTCAGGCGGCCGTTACCCAAATTTGGGTAATTTACCCAATATTGAGAAGCACTAGCGGGTATAGTTTTACAACATGCGACGCAGTAAACCCTTAAGACAATGAGATATCCAAACATCGTACCGATGATTTATACCCCAAACTCCGCAACGTTTCTAGATTCCTAGAAATTCGTTTACAAGTATCATTCTTTTAAAATTTCCTATGTTTAAATGTTCAACTTGTTACAAGATTCCTTGTCCATCCAACGAGTGTTTTAATTACCTGAAACTTTTTAACACAATTACTTTCGTCTATGTTATGTTGTCTCCACATCCACATTAACTGTGGTTTAAGCATTCCAAAAATGCAAGTTGGTTAACATATATATCAGCAAACGTTTCCCATTATATTACTGCTGAAGTTCTTACATCCCTTCCTCTCTCACTCAGCTTGTTTCGTCTATCAAATTATTGCATTACGTTTCTACAATCTTTTACGAAAATTTTGAAACTGGAAGTTTTACCTCCACAAACACCTGTTCCATAGATTCTATATACCAAATATGTATGTTAACCCAGTTGTTACGATATGTCTCGTACATCTAACGAATGCGTTATTACATTCAAACATTTTAACACAATTATTTACGTCTATGTTATGTTTTTTGTCTCCACAGCCGCATTAAGGTCACGGTGGAGGCAAAGCGCTTCTTGTCCAATAGCACATGGAGCTTGCGTGGAAGAGTTCGTGAATAGGTCTTAAATTTTACCGAACTTTTTTTACAGTAAAGTTTTCGCACTTGACTAGCGTGTGGTTAAGCTTGTGTTTTGCGAATCGTAAAATAGTAAATTATCTGTTTGAAGTCAGATATTATCATTATGATATGATTATTCAAGCCAAAAAAGGCAAATCGAATTTACGCCGCTATTAAACATCGTGAACAGCGGACTATTCTCAAAGGAATTCTAACCCGGCTTATCGAGCATTACGAAGGGGGCCTTGCGTTGAACAAAAGGTATCAAGAGATCTCCGGCCAAGATCAAGAAGCATGGGCCCAACGGTTCAGAGAAGAACACTACGCCTGCAAAGCTGAGATCGACAACCACGTGGCATCAAGGACGTCGTCACATGTTTCACGTAGCAGCTTTTATACCCATTCTATAGCAAGCCTCGACCAACACCCGGATGGAGAAGAGATCGGAAGAGGTGAACAAATCGTAACGGCCGAGATAAGCCAAGAGCGCGATTATGGCAACCAATTCGCGCTGGATTACCAAGTAACGGATCGCGTGCGAGGGGCGATCCGCAAGCACCCCGTTCGGAGGAAGATTTGGAAAACCTCAGCTCCTACCTGAGGCGTAGGGATGCTGAAATAGACAGGCTGAAGTCCCAGCTAGAAGAACAACGTGTACTAAGAGCAACACTGGAAGAGTTAGAGGAAGGGCAGTCTCAATTGATCAGAATGCTCAACAGAGAACTGGGCGAACGACGAGCAATGGAGGCAAAGGTGAAGAACGAGTTGAAAGAGCGTAGATAACAACAGCGCTTAACAATTCCAGAAAACACTCGACTTTTCGACGCGCATTACGAAAACGGCAACGCTACACCGCGGAAAAGTATGGTCACTACTACGACGGATGATGATCGCTGGATTTAGGGGGAAGATAATGAGACCGAAGGCGGCGCTAGGGTCACTTGTCGTGCACCAAAGCTAGACATCGCAAAATTTAACAGTGACCCAAGAAAGTGGCCATTATTTATATCATCCATTCGTTCCATGATAGATTCCATGCGGTGTTCGGACGCGATTAAGCTGACCAATTTAAAGGAACTGTTGACTGACGACGTCCGTATATCCAACGCGGGGAAGCTGTGCCGCCCAGCCATCTACCGGAGCGCTTTGAAACAACTCCACTGCAAATATGGCCATCTTTCCGTGATCGCCCGCGCATACACAAGCGCACTTATTACGATAGAGCCAATGCGCAAAGAATATGCCGTGTCACTAAGAAAATTCGCCGGCGTGGTTCACGATACGGTTTCCACGTTGGCCGAATACAAACTCACACGCTAGCTAGAGTCCGGTGGCATCCTTCCCAACTTGTGGGTAAGCTCCCAGAGCGGTATCAGGACAAATGGAGAAAACGAGTTTGGAAGGCCCAACCTGAAATTCTGAACCTTACCCACTTCGACATATTCCTCGAAGAACTAGTAATGAGTAAAAGGGTGGTACGTCCCAGCGAGCACGTCGAGAGCACTCCTAACTTCAACCGTAAAACACACCCGAGCTCTGTCTTGCAGCCGAGCGTTCATGCGATCCAATAGGAGCGACCAGACGAATTATGCACCGTGTGCAGAGAACCGAGTCATCGCCTAAAGGAATGGGGCACATTTACGGCTCTAAGTCCGAACCAACCTTTATCACTAGTAAAAGAAAATAGTTTATGTTTTGCCTGTTTGGGCAAACAAATAGCGCACCTATAACTAAAGTCGGGGCAGCCTGAATTTAAGGTAAGAAACATTAACACATAAATTGTATTGCGTTTGCACTTACCAGTAACAGCTGTAAAGAATGCGGTTTAAATACAGATCACGAAAAACAACCTTACAAAAGCCATGCTGACTGAAAGGTGAACCGAACTGTTAGAAGCAGACGCGTTTATTTCAATTATCGTATACAAAAGGAATGTGAAAACCGTTTCATTTTCTTTTAACGTAAACAATAGGACCCAGAATAGGGTGAAAAATTTCGGTAATTAAAATTTCCAAATCCGGAGTGGTGGGGTCAAATGACAGGAACAAGTATGAGTATGTTTTGCGGGTTGCCTGCTCATAGGTGCTCACAAAGAAAGGAACTGTTGGGGAACATTTGGCACCCTATGGCACGAATTTGTGCAACGTCTCGGATTGTTTTCATTAGTATCATATGCGAACAATTCAGAGATATTGTACGCATATGATTGTAAAAGACATTTTGTGTAATCATAATTACACTAATCCTCAAATGATGTGAATGTTTAGTAAACAAATCTTCCAAGGTTTTCTTGTTCACTCCAACACTTTCCATAAGGTCGTCTAAACTAAGGAGCGTGTCGGTTGTGACCTTGGAACTTACGCTTTCATCCTTGAAACCTTCTTCGAAGGTCAAATGTGGAATCTCATCCTCGAGATCCTTGAAAAGAGGCTGCCAAGCACCGTAACAGTAGTGAATCTGCTTGGGAACTGGAAGAAAGATTTTGCCTACGTTACGAAGGATACCTGCAACCACGTGACTTTTTCCGGACTGTGAAGGTCCCGCGATCAAAATGCGAGCAGGATGTGTGAAGATGACCTTCACGATGAGGACTGGCTATACTTTATAAAGCACCTCAAAATTTACACCAACTCTTACTCGCGCCCATCATGGCAATGAAAAAAGGTGCACCTGAAGGCGCAGGATTTAATCCTCTACTAGCTAATTTAATCCAGCAATTTGGTATTGACCACGAAGAAGAAAATGACACGGACATACATATTGAACCACAACCCTATTTACGTGAACGAACGGTTAACACTGGAATCGAGCAACGAAGAAGACGTGCTCAACGTCTAGGTGAAGACCCAGACCACGTTCCTTTTCGTCCTCTACCTGACACGCTTGAGACGTACAATAAATTTACAGAATTAGACCGAGCTTTGGCGGGCCATTTACGCGAATACCGTCTGCTTGTAGGACCCGAAAAATACCCCATACTTTCAGTTGAACAATTACTAGGTGAGTATCGGAATGATATTCGCGGACTCATGTCAACACAAATTCATAAAAGCCGTTCTGTGAAAATCAAGTTCACGATACACACGCTCATGGAAAAAATTACAGTAACGCCTGAAAGTAACAGAACTGAACGCGTGCCAATGTTCTTCCATTGCGAATATGTTCCTTTACTAGCTGGTTCGGACTTAAATGCTGCAATTGAAACCTCCTTTGAGCATATTTCCAACAATCTCCACGAACGACAAAACTTAGAATGTTCGGGATGGACTCTTAAAATTTATTTGTGAACTGCGTGCTTCTGTGGCTACGTTTGTACCCATGGCGGGAAGTAATAGTGATTCACCACCAGAATTACCATAATCGATTTTCCAAAAAATGCGACAGTTAACGTTAGCGGTTGTGGGAAACGTTGTTTCGTTTACGCTGTGAAAGCTGTTCTTTTACGACAAGCTGCTGATGCTGACAGCAAAGCGCAGAGTAACGTGCGCGGTTATCGGTCACCTCTTTTAGTGAATCGGAAACACTGCCAAAATAGTAGACCACCTTTTCGATCGTTATCGAGGAAAATTACCCTCAATCAAAAGTCACATCGTTACCTACCCGGTTAAACTTCAAGACATTGAGCTTTTCGAGGATGCTCATTCTATTCCTATTAACATCCTGGCCTATGACAATATTCCTTACGGAAGCTTTAACGAAACTGAAAAAGATGAAGTTGCTGAGAAAAGTACTAAAATTAAAACCCAAATCTACCCTTTTTATATATCAGAAAAGAAATTTAATAAGCCTCGATCTGACAAACTGCAAGATCCCGTAAATTTACTGTACACATGTACGTGACCTGGTCAAGGTCACTTTTGGTCAATTGTTTCCCTAAGTCGTCTCATAGGACGCAGCTCTCGAAGAAAACGCCTTTACTGTTTACACTGTCTAAATTCCTTTGCAAGCACTCAATCACTGGATCAACACAGTATATATTGTCGTGTGAAAAAAAGACGAGCAGTCCGTGTCCCCAGTCCCAAAGTGAATGACATTGTCGAGATGCGATCTTTCAACACAGCTCAACGAGTTCCATACATCGCATTTGCGGACTTTTGAGTCGCTCTTGGTCCGAACAGATGAACAAGAACCCCAAAACCGATCAAGTGCACGACTTCACCACCACGAATCTATTTCCTTTTGCTACATTGTTTTGGACATTTACGGTGATGAAGTTGTGTTTGAGAAGTATACGGGCAAAGATGCGGTTTCTGTGTTCTTAAAAAACATATTGAAAACGGCTGACACTTTAGGCAAAAAAGTTAATGCGCAAATTATTCCGCTACGCGAAGATGTACACCTCGCTTATTCTGCACGACGCAAAGCTATTGTTTGCGTGCATTGCAAAAAACCTTTGTCTGTTAACATACGTAATCGTGTGATAGACCATGATCACTTTGATGGCTCGTTTCGAGGTATTGCACACAATGGTTGCAATCTACACTGCAAGGTGGAAAGGTACCAACTACCGGTCTTCTTCCTCAACTTACAGTAAGTCGTATGTAAAACATTTTCATTCAAAACTTTAAAAAATTACATTAGGAACTATTATGGGCATTTTGTTTGTCAAGCGTTGGAGCTATATGGGAAAGATGTCAACATTATACCAAAATCCATGGAGAAATTCCTAACGGTCAAGGTTGACAATGTACGTTTCCTCGATAGTCTACAGTTCATGAATACTAGCCTTGAGCGTTGGGCTGAAGTAGTACGAAGGAAGGGACTAAGCGCTTTTCCCAATTTAAGTCGTGCGTCTGCGGTGGATAGAAACCCTGAAAAGCTAGCTCTCTTGGCTCGAAAAGGGGTTTTTCCTTACGAATTTATGTCAAACATCGAGACGTTATCAACACCTCACTTACCTCCCCAAGACGAGTTTTACTCTAATCTTACCGGGAAGTCTGTTTCGGACGAAGATTACACACATGCTCAAAATGTTTGGAGCACATTTGGATGCCAAACATTTCGTGATTATCACGATTTATACTTGGAAAGTGACGTGCGAATCTTGGCCGATTGTTTCCAGAATTTACGGTCAACGGCCTACAAAAACTCTGGACTGGACATTGCCCACTTTTTCAGCATATCACATTTTAGTTGGAACGCCTGTTTGAACCGCACAGGTATACAGATGGAACTTATGACGGATGTGACTATGCATAACTTGGTGCGTGAAAATATTCGAGGCGGTCTGACAATGGTTTCGCGTCGTCACGTAAAAGCCAACAACCCTAACTTACCAAATTATGATCCCTTGCAACCTACAAGAACAATTGAGAATATTGATGCGAACAACCTTTACGGGTGGGCTATGGTTCAGCATTTGCCCACGCGAGACATCCGCTGGTTAACGTCTGACAAAACACCCAGTCTTAAGGACATCATGGCAATAACTCCGGATGCTGATACCGGATATGCACTTTTAGTGGACTTTGATTACCCAGCACACTTGCATGAGGAACATGACGATTTTCCGTTCTTACCACGACGGAAACAAGTGGTCTGGGACGAATTAAGTCCGCATATTAAACAGCGATATGAAAAGGATGGGAAAAAGTTTGTAGGCAAAGTGTCTAAACTTTGTGCAACCCTGGAACCCCAAGAAAAATACCTAATTCATTACCGAATGCTGCAACTAGCGCTAACCTATGGTTTGCAAGTGACCCGCATACATGGAGCCATTGCCTTCCACCAGACTCCACTGTTTCAACCATACATTGAGCTCAATACCCAATTGCGCGCAGCTGCCGATAACGATGCAGATCGCGAATTATTTAAACTATTGAATAATTCAATTTTCGGGAAGTATCTTTTTATTTCTATACTCCATACAAATACAAAAACATTACACTACAAGAATTTTTTTACAGGAAAAACAGTAGAGAACGTTGACAATCGCTGTCGGGTTTACGTTGTTTCCGATGAAAACCGTTGGTTGACCTTGACAGCTTCACCCGCCTTTAGCCATGCAAGACGCATAAATGACAACCTAGCTCTCGTTCAATTGCGAAAAACCCACACGTTTCTCAACAAACCTATACTGGTGGGATTTAGTATCCTAGAATTGGCGAAAATGCACATGTATAGTTTTCACTATAGCATTATTCGACCAAGATTCGGATCACGGTGTCGACTGATCTTCACCGATACCGATAGCTTTTGCTACAGTGTTGACAGCCATCGGGATTTTGGTACGAAGTCAACGACCTAATTACGTCACACTTTGATACTGCTAACCTAGCCCCAACCAGTCCCTATTTCTTCAGCGGTAACGACAAACGTCTCGGAATGTTTAAAAATGAAGCTGGTCGAAACGACATCCTCGAAATCGTGGCCCTAAGACCTAAACTGTATTGTTTACTTTTCAATGATGGACGCGAACAGCGGAAAGCCAAAGGAACGACACGTGCAGCAACGCAACGTGAGCTATCCCTGGATTTGTACCGTCAAGTGCTGTACGGAACAATGAGTCACGCGTTTACAACCAACACGACTATTCGTTCTTTCAACCATCAGTTATATACTCTTCAAACTGAAAAATTATCCTTGTCGGCTGTAGACGATAAGCGTTGTTGGTTAGCCGACGGTATTACAAGCCATGCCTACGGGTATGAAATAAAGGACGAGTGAACATGCTTCGTACCTTCAGTTGGAACCCGATTTCTGATGACACATCATCAACCTCATGGCTCCCCGCAACAAATATTTTAAACACGGATGGGTCAAATGGCAAAATCGAATTGGAGATTGGTTAACATCTTTGCGTCTTTTTACTCGTTGCTTTATAGAGTTTGAATTGGTGTCCTCCACCTTAAGTGTGTGTAGTTGTCTTTGGTGGTTAGACAAATTCAGAGCTACACCTGCTCCTTGCTAAACGCAAGTGAGAGAGGGAAGCATGTGCTTGAAAAAAGTTAAAGAATACAAACCGTACTTGAAAACTTTACGTCACTGTGGACCAAAATTGAGCAAAGTTATTCTTCAGAACGCTGATAGGAATTTAATTAACGTAATTTGCGAGATAATTTTAAATCTCGTAAAGGGTACTATTCCGTTGAACAAAAAGGAAAAGGAAATGCTGCGTTCATTTCAGACTAATTTATGTTTCCTCTCTCAACCCCAAAAAAGTTTTCGTGAAAGAAAAAAACGCTTGGTTCAAAAAGGTTCAGGACTATTGCAACCTGTACGAAGCCCAGCTTTAGCTTTCCTAAAGAGATATAGACCTACAGAAAATGGCCGCCGAACCCATGAGACTCGTGCCTCTTCATCTCGCCGACAAACTTGAAAGCCTGACACCTGCAGTTAATTCTATCCCTTCCATCCAACTTGTTCACTTGCGTAATATAGAAACCAAAGTGCGTAATATTTTAAAAAGAAGCGAATTAACGCCAGAGGGTCAACTTCGCGAAATTGAAAAAGCGTTTCAGCGCTTCAAGGCTGCACACCCGGCTCATGCCAAGACAGCAGAACGCTTAAAACCCAATCCTCTGGAACATATCAAATCGAGCGCAATACCCAAGTCTTCGCCTTTTCAAGCACAGGCTGATGTGCACGATAACAGTCCCCAGGTTCAATCCCCTCACTTACCTTTTAGCACACCGCTGCAAGCCATAATTCCGTTAATTCACGAGGAGGAACAAGAAAAAGACGACCAAGGTATAAGCCAGTCTCTGACTGAAACCCAACCGATCAGTATCACTCAACTTATCAAAGAAGTGAGTGACGGAATATCGAAATCCGGCTATAGAGGCCTCACAATGGCTTATTAAACCCCAAGACCCGAGTATTTTTTCCATCTACCCAGATGGTTCTTTTACTCTTTTGGGAAAACATCGACCGCAAAGCGATATTTCCCACTATATCAACTACCTCATGTCGAATGGAAGAAGAGTACATAAATTAAAGGACTTACCGGATTTCCTTTACGCGTTGACGCTGCTAAATTTTCCAGTTGAACTTGTAATCCGTCGGCAAGCGGTCACTGATATTGCCACCTTACAGCAGCGTTTAACACTGGGTATAAAACCTCGATCACCAATAAAAACACGAACTTGGAACAAAAAACACAACACTTTGATGATTCACCCACTGTAATTCCCAGGGTAAAACGCAGAACACTAGCACGAACACCGGGTGAAACTCCGCTATCCAAATTATCCAACACGTCAAAGCTGACGAGAGCACTGAAAGTGAACAAACTTTCACTTTCTCCAAGTTTGAACAAACTTTCACTTTCCCAAAGTTTGACAAACTTTCACTTTCTCCAAGTTTGAACAAACTTTCACTTTCTCAAATTTTGAACAAACTTTCACTTTCACAGAGTTTGAACGAACTTTCACTTTCTCCAAGTTTGAACAAACTTTCACTTTCTCCTAGGTTGCTTGAAAATCCCATCGGCACAAGTCTGAAGAGGAAAAGGATTTCGCAAACTCCTGGGAACACACCTGCAGGAAAAGGATTACAGTGGACTGGGTTTAAAACTCTGTAACGTTTTTTTTCTTTTTTTTTCACCCATACTCTGTGACACGTATTATTCTTTTTTTTCACCCACAAACTTATGACACGTTGTATTCCTTTTTTCACCCACTCACTGTGACACGTTTTATTCCTTTTTTCACCCACTCACTGCCCAAGTAGCACACGCATATCTAAAAGACGTCTATTAGACGGCAAGGCGTCTGGGAATATACGTTCATTCTGAGACGTCCAAAGGTGTGACATGTAGCCCAATGGAAGATGTTTAAAATGTACTTCGAAGATGTCTTCGAAAATCGTCTTATAGACGTCTAGTTTAGATTGGTAGATATACAAAAGACGTCTAT
>JAHZNP010001700.1:0-15628 GCA_020615345.1 Triops cancriformis | reverse complement strand
CCACAAAGTCCAGCAATTAAAAGATAAAAATAACTATACATTACAGACGTGCATCTAAACATAGGCTTCAAAGAGAAAACGACAAAAGGGAAAATACCAACAGCATCTATAATTATTACAACCCACTAACTTTTGTACATAGACTATGTTATCTATTCTCTATTTAAAATATGAAAACGAACGTACTTACAATCCAACATCATACTCACCAATTATACGGGGTTCCTAGCACAATGCACACTAGAATACTGACGAAGTTTTTCTGTAACCGGAGTCCGCTTAAAAGACATAAAAATTAGCCGGAACTACTATACTCGACGCACCAATAAGGAAAGAGAACCACAATTTAAGCAACGGCTTTGGAAAATAATGTGAATAATTGCTTCTGTAGAGAACATAAATAAATACCCATATGTAAGTAACTTTGTTCCGCAGCGTCATATTCAACAATTGAGAGTAAGGAACAGGCAGCTCTGATATATGCAATACAATAGATGAACATTTGAAGTTTCCCTTCTCAACAGAATAAAACTTTCCAATTCCTATAATTCGTACACGAAAATCGTACATAGAATGTAAGGATAAGCTTCCCGTTACAAAAAATATACCTGGCACACTTTAAAACGAAAGATTTTTTTCTCTCGCAGAGGAAATACCTCACACAGTTCACGCAGCAAAAAAAAACTAACTACAGCAAAACAACGTATACTAAACGTATAGTGGGCACTACGTAGACGGAGATTAACTAGCTCCTATTGTGTGGTGAATCTTTCAGAAAGGTTGCGCCGGGCCATGCACATTTTGCCGCTGGCGAAATTCGCTTATTTGCCTCCAGCGAACACCACCCTAAAATTCTGTAGCCCCTTACGGAGAGAACTGAGCTAGGCTCACCCTCCCAAGCACGGACTAAAGTCGGAACGATACTATAAGCTGTCCCAGTCATAGACTGGCACAGCTAATTATCGTACAGCATATAAAGGCGACGCCTCAAAAGAGCCCAAACGTCAAAAGAGCCCAGTTGCAAAAGAGCCCATCCAAAGCACAAAAGAGCCCAACTGTTTGCAACTAGTGCGAATGAGCCCAGTGTTAGGTTAGGTTAGTTTAGTTGGTTAGGTTAGTTGGTTAGGTTAGTTAGGTTAGTTGGTTAGGTTAGTTAGGTTAGTTTAGGTTGCCGACTCACGCAGTCGCACAGACCACACAAGCTGGAATACAACGTACTGTATCCAGTGGTTTTAAACTTAGGGCTCATTCGCACTAGTTGCAAACAGTTGGGCTCTTTTGTGCGTTGGGTGGGCTCTTTTGCAACTGGGCTCTTTTGTGCCAGGTAGGCTCTTTTGATGTTTGGGCTCTTTTGAGGCACCTCCCATATAAATGCCGTAATGCCAAAAACTTCCGCATGCGTCAGCCTTGTTTGTTTTCATTTGCTTGGGTCCCAGGTGGGTAAGGTCCTGTGTTAAAAGGCTGTGATGAAAAGTTTCTGTTGGAGGAGGGCTCAGGATAGCGGTTTAGATTGCTGATTGGCTGTAGATTAAAGATCGAGACTGCTGGTTTGAACTTATTGATTAAAAGCAACTCAGACGACAATACAAATAGTACGTACACAAATCAATTACAGGTGAACAGCGGTATGTACAAATTGAGTAATCGGTCTTAGTGCAAACCATGTGCAAACTTGTCGTTTTGCTTCCTAAAATATTATTTTAGTTTAAATATTACGTAGCAAATCTAATGTTGCAGTGCAGATCTATTCATACTTAAATTGTACTGTTTCAATTCATGGTTTAATAGTAAGGAAATATATTTCGTGATGTAGGCCTGAGCTTACGTCGGAAACTAACACAAATATGACAGTAGGATAGTAGCAAACCAAGTAGCACAACGTTCGTTGAAAAGACGTATAATAGACGGTTGGAGGCTGAAAAGACGTCTATAATACGCCTAAAAACACTTACACAACCTGTGTGATACTTGGGAATACGCACAACAATAGAATTTTGGTAGAAAATTAAGTTCGTAATATTTCCTTGCTTATCACGCGGTTCAAACTGTTGATTAAACCTTTGTAGGTTGCTTTCAGTATGAAATATTATGAACCAGTTGGTTACGTATCTGTTAGTTTCTTGCTCCGTGAGTCATTAAAAAAATCTTTTTACCTTCTTCCCCTTAAAGCTGTCCATGATAGTGTTCTGTGACTCAATTAAAAAGCTTCGATCCGTTCTTGATCACTTTCCCTGCTATGAAGCATTGCTTTCTCCTTTTTACGATACACTTGCTAGTAAACTTTCTAGTAATAACTCAAACTTTCTCGATAATACATAACTTTTAAATGCGTCCAGATCACAGTATTGCCGCGAATGAATATCCGGGTAGCTAATCTGAGATACACGGAGACAGGTTTTCTCAACAAATCAGTTTTCCGAATATCCTCTGGTGAAAACCCTTTTACGTGAAAGTATTTTTTTTGTTCCGACATTCAAAACGTACACAGAAATGGATGCGCTTTTTTTTAAGAACACATTCAGAGTCTGCATTTAGTCTTTTGATTCTCTTAATGCAAAACAAGTTACTCCTACCTAAAATTTTCTCATTCCAAGTAGTAATATGGTATCAATATTTGCATTTCTCAATAGTACGCTATGATCCTGCCACACATTTATAGCTTTGTGCTGCCATATAATAATGGTTCGGTTACATTTCTTATTCTATAGTTCAGAGCTTTCGAAATTTCCCGCTTTGTCTGAGCTCAGGAAGACAAAGAAATCGATACATTCTATTGGTATCGATTTACAGTTAAACTCCGTTTTTCACATTTCCCGCTGTCACAAGAAATTCTGGCCAGCCCCCTCTCAAGGGGTTAGCCTGAGACTTTCAAAAGTCCTCACAAACGGCACATAAGGAAAGGAGAAAACGCTCTCCTCTATGTATTTATAACCATGTGCTCCAGTGCGGCTCCGGATCAGTTTGGCTCTGAACCTTCCTCACAAAAAAACGGAGCACGGATCAGTCGAGGGCAGCCGTAGAGTGGACAGTGAAAACTGCAGTTACCCGCCAAACGTATTTGTCTACGATTAAAGGAACGAACTGTTATTATTTTTTAAGACATTTGTTGATGTTCTCCGTAAATCTGTGTGTGGAGCCATGGACGAGCGCAGCTTAATACAGTCTTTCATGCAGTCTGTGGATAGTACATTACAAGCAGAAATAAAAGCTTTACTTAATGACAAAGAAGCTCAGGCCCTAAAAGCTACATTTTTGAAGGTTTGTCATAATTACACACATGTCTAATTATGTTTTTTTTATTACGAAAATTTTCGAATTTCGGCAGGATTTTCCTGACGTATTACAGACAGCTAATGCCGAGTTGTTGAAGCCGCAGTCAGTACCAGTTTCGGACGAGATTCGTGTTACTGACGAAGTTAAAGCACTTGAAGGTTGGTATTGCTTTGAATTTGTGTAAAATCCACATAGTTTAACTCTTACGTGGTTTCTCATATAGAGTATGACCGTGAACTCAGCAGAGTGGTGTTTAAAAGAGAGGACTGCCCAAAATACATTCAGAATAAGGCCGAACGCATGCTACAAGCGCAATATAAGTCCTTAGTAATTTTGTAAAGTTAGAAGTAACGTACTCTGACATTTTTTTTCAATTTGGGTAGAACTTGCTTTCTGTGGATATAGACAACTCCGAATCCCTCTTGATGCCTGATTGTCGGCATCGTAGTTGTCCCCGAGATATTCCAATCTTAGCAAGTACCACTTCACAGATCAGGGGGAATATGAAGGTAAAAGCGTCTTTTGTTTGGTGCTTTTTTAATTTTTTAATTTTAGGAGCTCCAATCTGTACCGAATAAAGTACAGGAAATTAACGCTTGCCTGGATTTCAACAAACGATTCGAAAAACAAAAATGGAAATTATTGTTGAATAAACGCCAAGGACGTTGAAAAGCAAATAATGCGACTGGGTATATTACATTCTCAAACACAGTACATCCCAGTTCTTACTAATTTTTCTTTGTACATCCATCATTGTTGCACTATACATTAACTTTTAACAAATAAACGTCGAATCCATATCTTCATTGCTGGCCATAGTAAAGTTACGTTTCTTCGGTACCATTCTCGGTTATACTCTGAGTGCCGACTTTTGTTTTCGTCGAGAAATTTCTTGTAGAAGACCGACATGTCATCCGAAGTTAACAATCTTGTGCAGTTTTCAGGATTATTGGCATATTTTTCTTGAAGACGCTGCTGCACGTATTTCTCTTTCTCCTGAAAAACAGTGCACACCCAGTTAAGAATATAATGTGCAAATCCAAAAGGGACGGTTAAATTCGTTCAGCAAAACGGACTTATGGACCTCTTTTGACTGTAGAACATTATGTATAAATTTTCTAGACTAACTATGAGGAACTTTTTAGTAACGTCAAAGAAATAACTTATTAATACTGACCTTAGCAAATCTTTCGTTATGTGAAGCCCAGAACGACTGGTTCCATGCGTGGAGTTTTTCTCTCTTCAGACGGTATTCTCGTTCAAAGGGGGTTTCATCTTCGGGAACATGATATTTATAAGGGCGCAAATTAGACTTTGGATCAGGAGGACCGACCATATCAGACAAAAAACGACTCGACCCGCAAACAGATTTGCATTTCAGTGCTGAATATTTGAATTCCGCGCCATTCTGTAAAAGAAATCGTTGTTACGTTAAAAAAGGAGTAGTTTGTAAAATTACTACCAAGTGTGCCTCGAGGATTTTGGAAACTTTATAAACCCTTTGAGCTGGAAGCATGATTTAGCTAAGAAATAATAAGAATGATAGATGTTTGTGTACGATTTTCGTGTGATCAAGAAGATTACAACGTGAATATTGTAGATCTTCCCCTAACAGATGCCGAGAGGCTATACAAGGAAATGAAAATGTTAAGTTTGCCCTGCTAGATGTCCTGCTTCACGATTCGCAATGAAATTGCCATCTAGTGCTCACTGTAAAAACATGCGTAAGTCAAGTGGTGAACTTTAATTTTTCCAAGCATATGCTCGAGGGGCGCATTTTACGGGCCTCGTAATCAAAGACCTCTGCATTCTATATGAACTACCCGACTACATTACACTCTTTCAACGTTCAGTGTACTATTGCTATGAGCGCTATAAAAAAATACGATAGAAATTATCAATTGAAAACAGTTTCAGGTACTTTCGAAATCTAGACTTAATATTTTTGTGGTTAATGTTTTGTTTGGCTTACTTGTCCATAAAAAAACTACACCTTCTTTGCCCTAACACACAAATGACAACGCAACCATGAACAAATTTCATTGTTCAAATCCACCGCGTACGGCCAAGTACTAGCCTAGTGCTGCCTTCTATGACGCGCTAAAATGCGGTACCTTTAGCTTCACTACTCAAATAAAAATCCTCAATGTTGGTCTGTGGCATCAATAGAAGGCGGCAAAAATGAATACCGAAAATCATTGGGAGACAGTCAAGTATAATGAAACAAAACCAGCAAAAGTGTATAGCTTGAAGGTTCGAAAAGGAGATACCATTGTCGTGGGACAAATCTTACTCCAGTATGGCTTTGACGACGATTCAACCACAGATCCATCTCCACCTTCCACTCCAGAGGAGAAAAACGTATCACCAACGAACAACGGCGGTAACAATGGGGCTAGTGTTCACCATAACCAGCATCACCATCATCTGCACAAAAATGTTGTCCGTGCCACGAAAGTTGGCACAGTCGAAACTGTTTTGGTAAAAGCAGGAGATGTTCTGACACCGGGGTATATCTAAATATAAATGAAAACAGGAATGAAGCTTTTAACTTGTCAGTATCGTTTTCAACTACTAGAACGGATGTCATAGAATTCAGTAGCTGCAAACATCCCGTGGTTATGAAAGATATGTGCGCAGAATGCGGCGCCGATTTGCGGGATGAGATGAACAGAAACCAAACAGCCGCAGTTGCTATGGTCCATAATATACCTGAGCTGATGGTCAGCGTTGAAGTAAACTCCATGGTAAATCTTGTCTTTCCTCATAATGATTCCCCTTTTTGTCCAGCAAGCACAAGTGTTAGGTAAAGCCGACGAGGAACGCTTAATGAAGCAACGGCGATTGGTTTTGCTAGTAGATCTGGACCAGACCCTAATTCATACCACCAATGATAACGTACCTCCTAACTTGAAGGTTTCACATTCTCTTTCAGATGGGCACAGTGTGACGTTTAATGTTTATTCCCTAGGACGTATTCTCATTTCAACTACACGGGACCAACTCACCGTGGTATCACACCAGGTTGAGACCTGGAACTCATGAGTTCCTAGAGCGCATTAGCAAGTTCTACGAGCTCCACATTTGCACGTTTGGTTCGCGAACGTATGCTCACATGATTGCTTCCTTCCTAGATCAAGGCGGCAAGTACTTTTCTCACCGTATCCTTTCGCGGGACGAATGCTTCAATCCTACCTCGAAGATGGCCAACATGAAGTAAAGCAACATTAACGCAAACAATTCGCGCGGAAATTCTTACTTCTTTTGTACTCGCTACCTAGGGCGCTGTTTCCTTGTGGGGATCATATGGTTGTAATCATTGACGACAGAGATGATGTTTGGAATTTCGCGCCCAATTTGATCCACGTCAAGCCGTATCATTTCTTTCAGCACACGGGCGACATTAATGCCCCCCCTGGGCTGGGCAAGAAGGAATATGATGATAAAGAAGGATTTGACATTGCTCATCTCGAAGAAGAGATCAAGAAAAGCCAAGAAGATTCAACCGCCAAAAAAGAGAAGGATGCCAAGCAAAGTGAAGAAGATGCAAACACAAAGAAGGAAAAGGATGCGAATGAGGAGCAGAATAGTGAAAAAGGCCAAGGAGACCAACGGACGCCAAACGTAAAGAACCCCGAGCCAAATGAAGATGCAAGCGCAGAGAAAGAAAAGGATGCAAATGGGCAAAAAAGTGAAAAGGGCCAAGAAGCGGCCATGGATGGTTTGGGAACAGAATTGAACAGTAACAGCCACCCGGAATCTACGAAAGCAGAAAAGGAGAAGACTAACAATCCCGACGAAGGAAAAGAAGTAACTCCTGTAAGTGCCACGGGGAAAGAAACGGAAAGTGGAGAGTCTGAAGAGTCTGAAGAACCCAAAATCGCAAGTGGTGATAAGCCATCGGAAACACCAACGGATGATGCTCGAGTGGACATTCACGATCCAGATGATTATCTACTGCACTTGGAAGATATCCTCAAGACTATTCACAATGCATACTACACAATGTATGATCAAATGAAGGCAGAAAACTCCAGCGAGCGTCCTGATATGCGAACAATTATTCCCTACGTCCGACGTAAGGTTCTGCAAGGTGTGAATTTGGTATTCTCAGGGGTAATACCAACCATGGCCCCATTAGAAAAATCGCGCCCTTACTTAGTTGCCAAAAGCTTAGGTGCCCACGTTACCGACAAGATCATTACCAAACAAGAAAATCCTACTGAAGCCACCACGCATTTAGTTGCTGCGCGTTTGGGCACCGCCAAAATCCACGAAGCTAAAAAGTGCAAGAACGTCCACATCGTCACCCCGGATTGGTTGTGGACTTGCGCCGAACGTTGGGAAAGAGTTGATGAGAGACTCTTTCCCTTGGACAAAAGTACTTCAGTACATCGTAAGCCTCCGCCGCATTGTAGCAGCCCTGATGTTGCGTTACAGCTGGCTCGACAACAAGGTCCTGACAAAACAGGGTCTGGAAACGGTAGTAAGAAACCTGAACCTGTAGCCGACTTCCCAGTATACGATCCCAAGACGGGCAAGCGCGTCAGAGCTAGGCAGGCCGCGCTACGGGCCGCCCCAACGGATGAGCGGCGACCCAGCTTCAGCGATACGATTAATCCGCTCATGTCCTTTTCTACTGAAGATATTGCGGACATGGACCGCGAAGTAGAAGACATTCTTAATGAAGGAGGGATAGAAGAAGAAGACGAAGACGACACGGACGAGGAAAACCGAGTTCACGATGGGCAATATGCGGACGACGTCGGAAGAAAACGGAAACGGGCCGATCTGGACGAGGAAGACGAAGAATTGAGCGAAAAGTTTATCAAGGGAGAAACCATGCCAGCAGATGTGCAAGACCTTTTTGCTGGCGAAAGACAAGAAAATGAAGAGGTAAATGATGAAACCACTAACGACTTCGGCGAAGACCCTGAATGGAAAAACATGGCTGCAGCGCTGGAACGTGAATTCTTGGAAGAAGGCGAATAAGTGCGAAGTGTGATACCGAAAGATGATCGTGAAACTTGTACCTCCGATATTCAGATGTTCGAAAAAAATAAAAATAAACGACTAAACTTCGTTATGAACCAGAGGTATAGGGTTTTTACTCTTACTACATAGTATGCAGAGCCATACAAAACTATATAGCGTAAGGTTGATCGTCGTTTTCAAAAACGTGGTACTTTCGGTAAGTTTCTTTGTAGGTGTAATCTTTCTTATCTTTCTGCCAGCCACGTTCTGGGGCTGATTCGTAATCAAAGCCACCTTTCTCGCCCGGTTTGCGGCCGTACAACCGTTTTCTTTCTTCCAAGTCCTCTCTGCGAAAGTGAAACCAAAGAACAGATGTTAGGAATGGTAAGAAAGAGAATTCCAGAGGCACTTTTGTATTTTCTTACCTGTAATGTTCGCCTACTACCGGTTTCCCGGTAACAGGATCGAGAACGTCTCCCAAAGGAAAGACTACTTTCTTAACTGCGTGAGATATTTGCTTGGTCACCTTTTGGGGAAGCTGTTGAACTAGAATTACATCACCAGGTTTGCAGGCCTTTTGCGGATCATGTGCGTATAACGTTTCGTAGGATGGGAAATACTAACAAATATATTAAGTAAACACACAGTAAACATAACTCAAACGTACCATGTGAAGATTTTTGTCGAATTCCAGTCTTTTGACTCGCAGTTTAACAGCATTCTGAACTTCAGAGGGCATACATCTGCCCAAAACCATGAACGATGCCGCTAATTTACTCGCAGTCATGTTATTTATGCGTAAAGAGCAGAACAGAAGTTTTATTTTTAGTTTAGTTTACTAATGTACTTTAGCAAGCACAGTACGGAAACCACAAACACAAACACTGTGGCATCAGTGTTTCGGAACGGGTCTCTTTTCCGGAACGGCGACTTTTCCGTTCTTTTGGCAGTCGGTGACCGTTCCGTTCCGTTCCGGTGCACTTTAAAAATTTTCCGTTCCGTTCCCAGCCTGGTCTCAGAGCAAGATTACATACAGTTTAGCACATCGGTCCGCCCACGGTTAAGAATTAGTTAAAACGGTTTAGCTTAAAAAGGACCATCGTTGCTAGGTAACGTCACGGACCAAGCCTAGTCGGTCAAGGGAAATCACGTGGTTTTATTTACAAGATGGAGGATATTTTTCATTGAATAAAATTTTAAAAACATTTTTAAAAACTAAAACGGCTTGTTTAATTATTACGACTCAAACATTTCAGGTGGAATATTTCCTTCCAAATAAAGGAAAGATGCTTTTCGAAACATCACAGGTGGCTGCGTTTTCAATACAATTATAATTATATTGAAAAGCATATTGGAGCAGGGAAAGGATCACCCCCTCAGCGACATTGTTGACATGCAGAAAGACGTGACTCCTTTCCTCTCTGTGTGGCACGCTAAGAATCATAGTAAAGATTGTGAGGTAAGACACATAGACTTTCCGTGTAATTTCAATGAATAAATATGTCTTAGCGCGTTTGGAGCGGAACTTTCCAGGAGGAGCTTGGTACGAGCACGGGCGAACACGTAGAGCTCGTGAATGCCTATGCTTCAAAAGCCGGCCAGACGACGAAGCGTATGGACAAAGCTGGTAGGTTTAAAGTGACCGGTGTCTTTCTGTATCTAATTCGGTTTTCCTAGGTCGAAACGAAATGCTGACTCAACACGCACTGTACTGGAATTCCAAGAAGGAGGAGTTATTGCCAAAAGCTCTGTCAGGAAGATACGAAGAGGTATTTGATTGAATATTACCTTGTTTTTTGTGTTATATTTTTCTGCTGTTTGCGCGAATATTGCTACTGCCAGAAACATTCTATATTGATGTTCCTCCAGATTCCTAAACAGATCAGTTCTCTCGAAGAAGAGCTCCATATTTATGGCTTCAGTGATGAGCGGTTACGTAGAGAGCGAGACTCCTTGCGATAGCAGTCAAACGGTACACTTAAGTTTTCATAAAAAGTGGCTCGTATATTAAGTATTATCTCGTAGCAAACTTGTCAGACCCGGCTCCCCCTCCAACAGCGCGAGATTTCGAATTGGTCGATAATTATTTTCGCAGGTATGTGTTTTCTTCGTTCATAACTTCTGAACTTGAGATGTTTTGATCATCCAAATAGTCTGCCACTGGAAGGTGAAAGCATGGATGACATCCTCGACCCACCTCAACTGGACCCAGTAACTTTGGTAGCAGTGACAAAGTTTTTGCTGCACACACACCGTCTTGTTTCGGAAGGGAACTTCAAAGCCCAAATTACGAGCCTGAAACGGGAAATTTCGGCTCTAGCTGGTAAGTATCCGTATTATAACGCTACGTTGGCAGTGAGCCCACAAGATGAAAAGCAACATTATTGGTAAGTCACGGTAAGAAAATCTTAAAATCTTAACGGGTTTGTTTTACAGCTTATTTTTCTTCCAAATCTCTGGGTTAGTTTTTGTAATCTAGTTTAGATTTTGTGGGTTAAAGTAGCGCATGTACACATTTGTCAGTAGAAATTAAGCTTTTTTTCGCTTTGTGGTTAAAAGTGGGCGTAGGCAATTATAGATTTTTAAGGAGTTTTTTTTTAACCTATTTCTTGTATTGTACGTGAATTAATAAATTTAGCATATGATGCATTCCCTGCGCCTTCTGTAACTTCGAAGTGGTTTGTGTCACATATTCAATGTAAGAAACTGTGTTTGGTGTAAAATCCGTAAATATGTTTATAACACGGAAACCTGTTTCGAGAAGGCGTTTAATGGCGTGGAGGTAACTGAGACACGTTAAAAACAAGACTCAAGCTTCCTTCTCTCTTGAGACGCGATATGGTCACATGTGCCTGTTGCGTGCTATTACGTGACTTTCTGGCTAAGACGCAGTTGAGTCACGTGGTTCAACACGTTGTTTGACCCTTGAAACTACGTACAAAAGGGCAAACCGTGAAAGGTTACGAAGACTTTTTTCGACAAACTATCAGAAAAGGACCAGATTTGACGGAAATGGCAAAATACAAGTATAGGAGATCTTTCAGGGCATAAATGAACCTGAAAGAGTTAATTTCCATCCAGATCAGCCGCGTCAATCGTCCCTTTGTTCTTTACGCAATGGCGGGTTAACCCTGGAAGGTACGAGGCCTTTTTTCCAACAAACTCAATCAGGAAAAGGCCACATTTGATGAAAATGGTAAATGAAAGTATAGGAAATCTTTCAGGGTATAAATGAACCTGAAAGAGTTAATTTCCATCCAGATCAGCCGCGTCAATCGTCCTTTTGTTCTTTACGCAATGACGGGCTAACTCGGAAAGGTTACGAGACTTTTTTTCCCCATAAACTCTATCATGAAACGGTCAGATATGCTAAATATATACATGTGTGCAATTTGGAACTTATTTTGAACATCTACCAATTAAATCGAGTTATTTCCTCTTTGACACCAGTCGCTTTGGATAAATTAATTCTTGTATTGTATTTCTCTATAGACTACTGTATTGTATTAAGAACTAGTCGTAAGCACGACTCAAACTTGCAGGACCCTGAAATTATTTTTTGCTTTCTTTATCTAACGCCTTCAGACTGACTTTAGTTTTATTTAACTTGTTCGTATTTGAGTTTATTTAGCTAGATTCTGTATCTTTGTTTCACTGTCTGCAACGATTCAGGATTCAGGAAAAGGTACCACGAGGAAATATCTGTCATATTTATCAGACTTTATTGTGTTAATGTGGAATTCGCGGTTGGAAAGTGCAACTGAATGGCTATGTGTTTGCATGCGCATTGTTCGGTCAGTCTTGTTAAGTATTATTTTTTATAGAAACGTTTGCGTACGAATAATGAAATCTTTTCAAGCTTTTGCGTTTCATCTTTGTGTATTTCTCAAATCTGTTGTTTCTTGTACTGGGATTTGAACATTTTTCAAGCAATCATTCCAATGCTTTGGTGTGGTCATTGGCTTTCAGGGTTTATGTAAGCTTTTGTAATACGAATAGTTTTCACGACAGTAAAGTTGTAGTCCATTGCATGGCATAGTAGCTCGAGATTTTTCAGTACAACGTGAGCTTTCGACGGACGGAAACAAAATTTACGTAAGTAAATCTAGAAAATGCGTTATTTTTTAGTGGCTCAGTGCAGCTTGAAGCTTATCTTATTCAACCCTGATTTTGCGTAGACACAAGCAAAAAGCGAGAACGCAAAAGAAGAGAAATACGCGGCCTCAAGGATAAGTGGGAGCATAAGATTTCTATGTACAATGAGCTTAGAAAACAAGTAGGGAATGCGTCCGAGTTCCCCCCTCTGAGGCAAGAAGAGGAAGAAGAATGTGCTTCCACTGAAAGTGAACATTTATCCGCTTCCGGTCATTTTAATTTTCAAAAAATTGCAAATTAGGTGAAGGCCAGAAGATTAAAAAGGCCATCTTGGCTTTTACAAAGATAGAGCGTCTTCAAGAAGAACGTGTTATTATTGAAAGAGAAATGGAAGACATAATCTCTTATTACACCAAGAGGGCGGAAACACTGACAAACATTGATGTTTACCATGTATGTCCAACTTACGCACCACACAGGTACAGTTTGCCTCGGCCATGCGAGGAAACTGTAGTAGAAGGTATGCGGGGTGTGCTTGCGAGAAGAAAACAGTATTTGCTTTCGTGTAAAGCCGAAGCCGTTAGAAAATTTCGAAATGCTGTATACGAGCGAAGCAATGGACAGACTGACTCCGAGTACTCATCTGATGACGATTCCGACGATGAATTGGAAGACGATCTTATAGGTAAGGGTGATTTAACCGAACTCTCAATTAGAAACTTTAAATGCTTTATTTACAACTTGGTTAAAAGGGTCATTCAACCGAACCCTCAATTAGAAACTTCAAAAATGCTTTATTTTGTAACTTGGTTAGAAGAGTAATTCAGCCGAGCACTCAATCATAGCTTTAAAAAATGAATTGTTCAAAGCTTGGTTAAATGGTGTACTCCGAGTAATTGTATGTTTGAAATTCAACAACCTATTATTGTAGATTAGAGAATCATCCCCTTAATGTCAATGGAGTTTTAATTGGATTTTACCACAATCTCTTGTTCATTTTGGGCACCGCTGAAACCGTCCAATGGAATGGAAACCTGCCAATTATTCTGAAACACGATAATGTTTGAACAAATCGAAAAGGAAAATAGGCCTCTCATCTTACCTGATTTGAAACTTTTTCTTTTGATTCTTTGTTTGGTTCTTCAATTTTTGCTTCATTAGTTCGCACGCTTTCGTTTCCTAATGTTTTCGTCAACTGCCAGTTATCCTATAAACGGACAAAAATAAATCAAATGCAAAAGAACTATTTCTTCGTTTTACTTTCTCTTTTTCAATGTTGGTTTTTATAGGCCCCTTCCCTAAAAGATACGCGATAAATTAAACACGCTTGAATCCAATGAAAATAATATTACTTGAGTACGTCTTTCGAGGCTTCTTCACTGACGAAGTCTCTTTACTGTTTCTTTTATCTGAGCCAGGTATGACGTTTCTCTAACAATTCGACAAGACTAGAAGTAAAACATAAAAAAAGATGGGGGATTTACTTCGGTCAGTTTGACGACGGTGTAGTCCTGGTTTGGCTCATTCATCTTCTGTTGAATTTCAGGGTATTCAATAATTTATTATTTTAAAAGAAAACGCACGCTTATTGGTTAGTAATCCAACGACAATTGGGAATGCAATTTAGCACAAAGCTATCCAATACAAGACCTACCATGTCAAGGTCAGGTTCAGGTCCTTGACCGCATTCAACAAAAATAATTTCTGGTGAATTAATCAGCTCGCAAATCTGAAGAAATGAGTCAAAGTTAAAAGAATACTGAAACTAATGTGCGAGCAGCTTTACTTGCTGGGTTTACTCTTCAGTCACTTTTGGACTTTTCACTCCCATCCCTAATTGATTTATAAGTAAGAAGGCACTTGATTATAAAAGGTAACATTTACTTGAAGACGTTTTTCCGACTTTCGCCTTCCTCCCTTTAGTTGTCAATTCCTCTGCGGCTTCCTACATAAGTCTGATAACATTAACACGCTTAAATATGTTAACAGAGTACTCTACTTTATTAACAATACAGCTATTCCGTGACAGTTGTTCCTCATCACGTTGATCACATTCTTCTACCTAATGTTGAATATACATCTTATAACACACTTTTCTTTTCGCCAATGGTTTTAGGCCAAGTTACGCCGGGTTATTTTCTTTGTTGTTACCTGGTCGGGCGCATGCCCTTCATTAATCGTGACTTCCACTGCTTCCGCAGCATCGCAAAGCGGTTGGAAATCCTCCCTAAAAGAAAGAAGACTTAGCATTCTAATTTACCTATATAAGAGCATACTTCACACTGAAATTAATATTATCCAATGTGGGTGCGTGTGAAAAGGTCTCGTTCTCAAAACAACCCACACCAAAACGTCCCAGCACCGAAACGTCCCATTTTTTTAAATGTTTGATTTCCTGTTACAGGAGGCGATTAATTTTTTCGAAATTATGCAACGGAAGGTTAGAGTAGGTTAGGTTAGGCTACAAAACAACTTGAAAGTTTTTACGCCCCAAAGGAAATTAAACCCTTAACCATCATCTTGGACCTTTCGCTGTTTATTTTACCATTATTCACCGTTAAAACGCCTGCTCTAACACGAAATTCATTTAAAATAAGATATCTGACGAAGTATTCACACTTTGGGTCGTTTTGATGGCTACGCCCCAAAAGAGCCCACCTGGCACAAAAGAGCCCAGTTGCAAAAGAGCCCAGATTTCGTGCGACTGAGCCCGATGTTAGGTTAGGTTTAGCTTAGGTTAGTAAGGTTAGTTAGTTCCCAGTTGCAAACAGTTGGGCTCTTTTGCAACAGGGCTCTTTTGTGCCAGTTGGGCTCTTTTGATGTTTGGGCTCTTTTGAGGCGCAGCCGTTTTAATGCTGGGACGTTTCGGTGTGGGTTTAGAGAATTGGACGTTTTCACCTGCATCCAATGTCATTATATGTTAAAGAAAAAACTAAAATTGAGTTTACTGATTAACTGCAGAAACGTAATGCTCCTTCAGGACCGTAAGAACTTGTTGGCCTTTCGGGCTTAAATTGCCTCCTCCGCAAGGCTTCGTTGCAGTGAATATGTTTTTAATGGTTCACACGATTCTGCATCTGGTTGAGATCGGTAAGATCAAACAATCTAACAAGAACGCATAATAATTCACGAGGCACACCTGAGGAGTACGGTAACATGGTCTATTTCCAGTTTGAGGGCTTTGATGGATTTTGCTACCGGATCCCCGTTTGACGCCCCTTCTTTTACCAAAACCTCAGTGTCTTTCCAAGGTATTTGGATGGAAATTGCCGAGCGAATGACAAGG
>JAHZNP010001699.1:0-15638 GCA_020615345.1 Triops cancriformis | reverse complement strand
ATACCCGGTATGGCACGTGCAGCGGCAGCGAACCCGAGACACCTTCCGGATAGTATTGCACCGGGATAGCACCGGAATGACATCCCGTACGGAACTGCTTGGCTCTACAATATTGAACATAACCGGAACATCAACAGCAAATGAAGAAGGCCGAGTCAGCAATAATTATGTACAAAAGCGGCCGACCCGAGCAGACCAAGGAGAGATCAGCGGCCGCGTTCCAACCGCAGCAATTACTGTACAAGTGTTAATACATACATACTCTGTACATAACGTTATTAAACGCTAAGGATCTTTAACAGTAAACTTGTCTTCAGAGTCACTTAAATCTTTAACCCAAAATACAAGTTTACAAGTGGTGGCAGCGGTGTTGAACTCCACACGCACTCCGATTACGTATTTCACCCACGCAAACTTCGTTAACCGTAAGTCAATTTTGCTTAATACTTCTTATTTTGAAATGGCGACTCCCCATAGCCATCAGGCATTGGAACTTAAAAATACCACTCCAGCTAACAGTCAAGTCTCTACGGCAGCGCACCAACCAAGCTGTCCCGTTTCACCTTTTTCTAATGCTGAGCTTTTGAAAGCTATTATGCCATTTTTAGGAGTAGGAGGACATGCTACCCTACAATAGCTTTTTGACGACGTAGAAATTATAGGCAGAACAGCAGGTTGGGACGAAAAGGCAAAATTAGATGTAACAGTTTACAAATTGCAAGGCAATGCTCGTACTTTTCTTAACCTACAACACAAACAGCCTAAGACCTATGCTGAACTTAAGAACGTACTTGAGAAAAGGTATGGGTTAGTCCACAAAGAATCTTACGCATTAGGTAAACTTCAGAGCTGTAGACAGAAGCCAAACCAGAAAGTTCGCGACTTCGCCGACGAAGTCAACAGCTTAGTAACTCTTATGAGCAGAAGCAAAAATCTTTCCCCACAGAACACTGACTTTAATGCGCTTAACTAATTTGTTATGGGCCTTCTGCCACATTTGAAACGTTACGTGTTACACGCTGATGCCCCAACTTTCCAAGAAGCTGTAGAAGTAGCGGCTAAAGAGGAGTGCAATGAAGAGGCTGTATCTCACTCACAAATTCAAACTGAAATACAGCAGCTAACGACTTCCGTAGCAGCCTTAACAACCGAATTTCAGGAGATAAAGCGAAATCAGTTTAAAGAACAAGCAGCGCCTGCAAGATCTCGCACACCAGAAAGAACGTACCGTGAATACTCTCGTACTTCTGACCGAGGAAGTAGCCAAGAACGAGGACGGTCCCCTAGTACGGACAGACGGGTAAGATTTCAAAGTCCGGTTCGTCGTGACAATAGGTTCCGCTCTCCAACAAGACGTGATAGGCTTACACACAGTCAAGTTACCTTTCAGCGTTATGATAGCAATTCCAACGCTTGTTACTCTGGCGATCGTAACGGTTATCAAAATAATCGCCCTAGAGGACAACTCGGAAACTCCTCTTACGGAAGAAGGAGCCCTAACATTCAATGCTGGAATTGCAATAGGCGAGGGCACATTGCTTCTCAATGTCGCTCTAGACCGTTAAACTAAAGATGCTGGCTGCAGCACACGAGAAAGGTCAGTCGGCATCGGTCACTAGAAGAAACCCTTTTTCTGAGAAACCCCCTGGTAGAATTTATGTTAATGTTAGAATAGGTACTACACCGTTTAGATTTTTACTTGATACAGGAGCAGCAGTCAGTCATGGACTCCAAAGCATTCAAGCTTTTGAATCCGGAAATGACCAAGAACAGAGTTAGTACTAGTATCTTACTGAGGTCCGTCACAGGACAAGCTATGACAATATTAGGATGTTACGAACTACCACTGGAAATCTATGGTAGAACGTTCCAAGTAAATTGTCATGTAGCTGAGGGTCTAGACAATGAGTTTATACTTGGAATGGACGCCATTAGAGAGCAAAGAATTGTAATTGACGGAGCGGCAATGGAAAATAAGATTCGGGAAGGAACCCAATCTGTTTGTGCCGTTGACAGAAACAGCCACGAAAGCTTCGAAGCTAGGCTGACCAATGATTTCAAAACTCCAGCGTACAAGTAGAATCACAGCTTCTGCCAAATGCATTATCCCCTCGACAATGCATGGAGCGGATATGCTATTTGAACCCTCTGATTACGAAATCCAAGGGCTCTCCGAAGAACCCGCTTTTATTTCATGTAAGGAGGAAGGAAAAATACCCATTTCGTTATGGAACGAGAGCTCTAGCGAAATAATTGTAAAACGCAAGACAATTGTAGGAACAATAGTTGAAGCAAATGGTTTAACGATCGCAACTGTAAATAGCTTTCCTAGTTCAGATTACCCATTGTTAGAAAATTTTGATTTGTCCAATGTCAACCCTAGGGATAAAGATGCTTTCGTAAAGCTTTTAATCGAATTTAGGGATATTTTTGCGAAAAATGACAGTGACTTAGGCTGTACTACCATGGTCAAACATACAATTGAAACTACAGATCCCCCTATTATCAACGACCGTACCGAATTCCCGAAACACAGAACAAAGTAGTAAAGCAGTATATTGATGACATGTTAAAAAGAGATATTATAAGACCTTCCAGTTCCCCTTGGGGAGCCCCAATTGTGCTCGTCAAGAAAAAGAACGGCACGCAGCGCTTCTGCGTAGACTTTCGTAAGCTGAATTCTATTACACGTAGATATGTTTACCCGCTTCCGCGAATAGATGACACGCTTGATAGATTAGGAAAGGCAAAATTTTTCTCAATTATGGATTTAGCTTCAGGCTACTGGCAAGTTGAGCTTGCAGAAGAGGACAAACTCAAAACAGCTTTTACCACGCACTTTGGACACTATGAATTTAATTGTCTACCGTTCGGGTTATCCAACGCACCCGCAACTTTCCAAAGATTAATGGACAAAATACTTGTTTCTGATGAAAGACTAGAAAATGTTCTCGTCTACCTCGACGATTTAATAGTCGTTTGGTTTCCACCAAGGGAGTGCAACCCGACCCAGACAAAATAAAGGCTATCAAGGATTACTCTAATCCTAGGAATAAGAAAGAACTTCGCTCATTTTTAGGAATAGCAGGTTATTATAGGAGGTTTATTAAGAACTTTGCTTCAAAAGCGTCCCCTTTAAATAAATTAAACAACAAGGACGTATCTTTTAAATGGAAAGAAGAACACGAGCTCGCATTTAAAGAAATTAAAAAGCATTTGACAGGAAGTCCAATTTTAGCCTATCCAGATTTTACTCAAGATTTTATCCTTTACACAGACGCTTCTGATTTCGGGTTAGGAGCCGTGCTAAGTCAAATTCAGAATAATAAAGAAGTTGTAATTGCTTACGCAAGCCGAGCCTTAGCTCAAGCGGAATCCAAATACGCAACCACAGAGAAAGAAGCTTAAGCTATCCTTTTTGCTTTTAAACACTTTCATCCGTATCTTTACGGCAGACCATTCAAGGTCATTACTGACCATAATCCACTCAAATGGCTCATGAACAACAAAGACACTTCTTCACGATTAGCACGTTGGTCACTAAAGCTTCAAGGCTATGGTATGCAAATCCAATACAGGCCCGGAAAGAAAAACAACAATGCTGATTGTTTGTCACGAACACCAATTCACGCTATCAGTGAGTCTTTCTCAACTGAGACACTTAAACAGCTTCAGGCACAGGATGCATTTTGCAAACCAATAATTAATTACTTAAAAACACAAGAACTAGACAGCGATGCACCAAAACACCCTTTTTGGCTATATTCCATTGAAGACTTTATCATGGACAAAAACGGTATCCTCATTCACACGCTTCTCGAAAAGGAAACTGGAAATTTTTTTGAACAAATTGTACTACCGGAAACACTTAAAACAGAAATCTTAGAAAACTTGCACGATCACGTACTATCCGGACATTTAGCTTTTGAAAAAACTTTTGACAAAATTAGGAAACGTTTTAACTGGCCAAGAATGTACACTGAAATTAAAAGTTACTGCCAAGCATGCGATTCCTGTGCAAAGCACAAGAACACTACGCGAGCTGTCCAAGCTCCTATGCTCCCGTTGCAACCTGTTTCCGCTCCTATGGAACGGGTAGCAGTAGATGTAATGGGACCCCTTCCGCAAACGTATAAAGGAAATCGCTACATAGTTGTTTTCACAGATTATTTTACCAAATGGTCGGAAGCTTTTGCTTTACCAAACCAAAAACAGAAACTATTGCCAAAATTTTTGTCGAGGAAATTATTGCCCGGCATGGAGCACCCAGAGTACTTCTTTCAGACAGAGGAACTAATTTTATGTCACAATTAGCAGCAGAAATATGTAAAACCCTTCAAGTTAAGCAAATCAGAACTAGCGCGTACCATCCTCAGACTGATGGATTAACTGAACGCTTTAATTATAAAACGTTGATTTCACTACTAAATCATTATGTTAACAAATCACAAGAAAACTGGGACTCGTTTATACCGTATGCATTATTCGCGTACCGAACAGCGACGCAATCATCAACACAGAAGTCTCCATTCTTTCTAATGCTTGGAGGAGATCCTACTCTTCCTATTGACATACTAACGTCACCACCAAAAATAAGCTATGCGCTAGACAACTACAAAGGCGAAATGGTCCAAAAATTGCATTCAGCATGGGAAATCACAAGGGAAAATTTAAAGCAAGCAGCAGAAAACAAAAGTTTTATTACGATCAAAACTCTAAGGAAGTTAATTTCCAATTAGGACAGAAAGTTTACCTCTCAAACCCTCAAACCAAACCGGGTTTATCTAGGAAACTAGACGTTAAATGGCTAGGACCTTTCCAAATTGTCGAATTCACCGCCCCTGTAAATGTCAGAATACGCAACTTGCCGACATTGAAAACTGAAATCGTGCACGTTAACAGACTAAAACCACATCGATTCCGACACAGAAACCCCAAATTCGCCTACTTCCCCTTCTACCTATAGCCCGCTATTTTTCTTTCCGAGAACCCGTACTGTGAGGGATGTACGAGATTCGGTATCAGATCAAGAGTCTGAAACCACACCGGCTCCAATACCAGAGCCCGAGACGCGACTGAATCCCGTACCTATAACCTTTCCAGTTCATACACAAAGACCCGAACCCGTACCGCAAACCGAAGGAGTACCACCCCTTCGAGTACCTACACCACGTACGATAGGACAAGGCGTAACCTCGCATGCTGTTCGAACACCTCCATCGCAAATACGCTCGCCTAGGTTAAACAGAGCACAAATTTTAAGGCAGCAAGCCATTACATCCCCGACTAACCGAACGCCGGTAGCCGTACCCTTACCGCGACCTAATGTCACGTTAAGGGATAGAGCAAAACTCAAACCTCCTACGAGGTTCCCTAACTTGTATCTGTGCACGACAGATCTTTTTTATTACTAACACATCTAACGAATTTAATACTAAAAACACGTTTATTGTACACTTAGACAAAAGCATCCCGTTTCCTTTGTGTATGACTCCTGATATTCCACCCCGTTTTTCATATGTACCCTTATGGCGTATCACCCGCCAGACTCGGAACGCATTAAGCACGAGAACGTGTCATTAGGTATTTGAATACTACGTCTTATTTTTAGGTATTATGTTTTACTCATATTAAAAAAAAGGAAAAAGCCAGTACAACCCATGAAGTTCAACTCGAGACGCGACTTACATTAGAGCTAGGCAAGTTTTGCCTAACTCCAATAAGAATACGGCGGAAATCCCAACTCCTGTTCCACAGACAGCCTCTTAGATCGGCTCAATTGTTGGCGGAAACTCACGGAAATCCGGGGATCCAAGTACAATCCGACTAGTTACACCACGTCCAATTCTCATTCCCTACTCAAACGCTCACCAGTAAACACTGTGACTGGGCACTTACTAAAATCAATGGCGACCAGCCTGAACGTTACCAACCAGGCCGGAAGCGACCGTACGCGACGGCCGATGCCAGTACTCGAGGGTCCTAAGACAGGGACCCACGTCCGGCTGTACAGAAGGTGGATCTTCTGCAACGGTGAGCTGTGGGGAACGCGACTGGTGCAGGTCACGTTTAAGGACGGCGTAGTCGTCAAAACAAGAATTATCCGGAAGATCGCTAATCCGGAGACGAACGTAGGGAACCCCACACGAAACAAGGGGATTTCAACGTGTATTCGATGTCACAGAAGAAGACATCTGGCCGTTAAATGCTGCGCCGTCATTTGGGTCCGGAGCACCGAAACCGGCCGTCTAACTAAAGTGCTGGAAAATCCCTGAGCCTAGTGGGGATAACCTCCGAAGATGCTTAACCAAACGGCGTAGTTCAACGTAATAGTAGCGCAGAGTGGGTTGTACTGGTGGCAGTGTGTTTGTTATCTTATTGTAAATACAGCATGTGCCCCAAATGTAAACTTGTTTCACAGTCAGTCATGATTTATTTTCGCGTAATTTAAAGTCAAGACACCATCTAATTCTTTTTATCGCATTCCAACTATTACGATCAAATCCCAAAATTTATATACCATTTCCCCGATGAATTACCCATGCACTGGTTGTCAATTATAAATATGTTGCCGGGGACGGCATTTAATTCTAGCAAGGGACGAATGTAACAAGGCGTAATTAGACTAGATAACGAACTTATGCTAATATATAACTAATTCTATTCTTAGCTTAAGGTGAGAAAGAGCGGAAGCATAATCGTGCCAGGAGTACCCTCCTGTATGCAAAGCCCTCTCTCTAATACGATACCCGGTATGGCACGTGCAGCGGCAGCGAACCTTAGACACCTTCCGGATAGTATTGCACCGGGATAGCACCGGAATAACATCCCGTACGGAACTGCTTGGCTCTACAATATTAAAAATAACCGGAACATCAACAGCAAATGAAGAAGGCCGAGTCAGCAATAATTATGTACAAAAGCAGCGGACCCGAGCAGACCAAGGAGAGATCAGCGGCCGCGTTCCAACCGCAGCAATTACTGTACAAGTGTTACTCTGTACAGAACGTTAATAAACGTTAAGGATCTTTAACAGTAAACTTGTCTTCAGAGTCACTTAAATCTTTAACCCAAAACACAAGTTTACACTCTCTAGAACCGTGGGACAAAAAATACACGTCTGGTCTTATAATTTTCAATCCATCTCTAACACCTTTCTTTCACTATTACCTTACCTTACGTAACATTTGTTGCTTCTTTCAACTCTTATCTCCGATTTTTATAGAGTTGATACTACAAAACTGTAACCTTTCATAAATGCACCGAAGTAGAAAATTTCAACACATAATCTAATTGCAAATGCAAAGGTTTTGGGAGTCTCATGGCGCATGGCTCATGCCACGATGTGGCGTGATTTGAAAACTACACTATATCATAATTGTCAGCTCACTGGCAGCATTGTTTAGTTTTTAAGTGAGTTATCATGAAAAAATTTACCGTTCCAATTCGCCTGCCCTAGAACTGAGGCTAACGAATGTAATTATGCGCAAAAAAACATCAGATGTTCTTTCTGCAACTTTTATGTCTAGCTAAAATCATTTTCCCGTTTTGAAGTCTTAAAATCAGTGAAATGTTTCTGTTCACGTTTGTTTACGTTAAGAGTTATCGTTGGGTTGTCACGCTTGTGAACTGCGAACCGTGACCTGGGGGCGAAGGCCGACCTTGGCCTTGCCCTGGTTCGTGTTTTTTGTTAGTAGCCTAAGGTCAACGCTGGCAGCCCCAGGTCGGGGTTGGTAGTTCCTTACCGCATTTTCCGGTGTCTGATCGAAGTCAAAGACAAGGGCAGTCGTGTGTTGCAAGTGATCCTCTCATGGTTTCCCTTCTGTGCTCCATCCTTGACTAAACGTAAGTGCTAAATCACCTAGATCACCCTTTCGACCCAATACAAGATCGGCATAGCAATTTTGGCCTCGTCATTTATTGGAAAGTTAAACAGTTTCTATTTCTTAGAGTGAACGTAGAAAAAATTACATGTTTCACAAGACTACGAATCATGGTATAGTTAAGGTACTGTTAAAAACTAAACTGCTGTTAAACGCAGAGTAAATTTGAGCTACAGTAAAAATTCTGTGACCATTTCGGGCTGTGAAAACTCCAACTAGGCACGAATTATCAATAAAGCTATACTTTCACATTTGTGCATTCTTTAGCTAGCATAACCGTTTCTAAAGGTTCCGAGGCTGCTCTTCTATGATCATTGTCCGATCTGTCCAAGAATTTCACAGAAAATTTGTAACCTGGGTGCATAGAGAACGCGACATATTGGCGACTAGTTTTACAACGAATTTCTTCTTCGCAAACTTGTACTCCGTTTAAACTAAACACCAAGAGTTTCCATTCTATAAATTATTCTTTGACGATAAGACAATGTTTTCGATTTCTGTTTTCTTTACTATTGCTGGCTAAGGTTTCGACGACCAAATTTGTAGCGAATCGCTCGCGTTGATCAAAACTGCACTGTAAGAAATTTTCTCACACTGTAAGCATTTTCTCCCATTAAACGGGTGACCTCCCCCGTTTAATGGGAGAAAATGCTACCAAAAAGCGAGGAACCCAGATTGGAGCTCTTTTTGTCCCAAAAATTAATAATGGTAGCTTTTCCTAAAAAATGTAGATGTGAACCATATATTGGTTCCTGGACAAAACCAATAACTGGTATATTAGATTAACCAAAAAACATCCCACAGTACAGCGGTAATACGACGCAAATGCTTATAGAGTTTGCGAGGGTTTCCTTCGGCAATCTTTCCCACAGGTAGAAAGTTTGATGTCGACCTTTGGTTCATGAAATCGTTTGGAGTAATGGCACGAATGTCCTTTGGATCCGAGCTAACGTACATCAGCGGACGTCCATTCAGGAATCCGATGATCTAGAACAGCAAGGTTCTCAAGATATTTTCTGTGATTCGGTTTCTATTTCCTTTCTCGATCGCCAAAACTTTATAAAGTGCCCACGTGGCGGACTTTACCAAGCTTTCGTGGACGCCTCCAAAGTGTGGAACCAGCGGTGGTTGGAATTTCCACGCAATGCCCTGATCTTCAAGGAAACCTTTCAGCGCTTTGTCGTCACGTGTCTCTTCGACCAATTGATTTAACTCTTTCTATGCTCCCCCAAAATTCGTGCAGTTACCCGAGTAAATGCTCGACGACTTGCCACGGGTTGAGATGAACCGACGTAATACGAGCAAGAAATCTTCCGTTGACAGTGAGAGCGCTAAATCCAAATAAACTGCTCTCGTTACCATGCAAGTAAACTCTACTCGATTGTCCCCTTGTACAATCTCCAATGGTCCAAAATAATCGACCGATGTATGCGTGGAGGCGAAACATCCAATCTTTTAGGTGGGAGTTCTCCCATCAGCTGTATAGCAGGTCGTGCTTCTTCGATCTTGCAATAGGGGCAGTTTTGCCGAATTCGTTCAACGGCTCCACGACCGTTGGAAATCCAGTAGGTCTCCCTCAGGTGCGCTAGAACAGTATTAACTCCACAATGCAGGAGTCGACGGTGGTAATCTTCTATTATCCTTGCCGTCAGAGGGTGTTTTGATGGCAATAACACTGGGCGTTTATTTTCGTAGGGTAGATCAGCTGCTTCAAATCTCCCACCAACACGCAACAATCCCTCTGCGTCGAGAAATGGATTTAAAGGCAGAAGCTTCGAATTCTTCGCCAAGTTAGCTCCATCCCTCAATCTTTCGATGTCAGGGCCGAACGTTTGCCACTGACATGTCTTTAGGACGGTTCTCAAAGGTTCCGTCAAATTTCGAAACCCAGCACAATCTTCGGATTTAACGCTGTGCCATTGAACATCTTCGTTGCAAACTTTGCCACCATTGATGTGCATCCAATGGGATCTGGTCGTCCCATCCTAAGCCTCCAAGTCCCAGTTCTCGAAGCTTAATCTTAGCTTTAACCGTAACGGGTGCCAAGAACCCCAGTGGATCGAATACCTCTGCTAGAGTTCTCAGCAAATCACTACGGGTGAACCTTACCTCGCGTGAGATAACCTTATCTGACGTCAAAACGTCGCGCGATGGTACCCAAGATACCCCCAAAACTTTGGTACTGAACTCCACTTCATCTGGCAATTCGTGGCTGACTGGACATTTTTGACGAGATCCAAAATACGTGGTCGGTTGGACACTCACTTCCCAAGTAAAAATCGCCCTACATAACAGGTCTGTGACTCCATGGGCTTCGGTTGCACTGCTGTCCAGGTAGTCGTCCATGTACAGTAATGAGCAAAAAAAACTGTACATGCCAATTCACAGAGGTCAAATTAAGCCTCTCGAGGCTGATTTACTTTCATTAAGGGGTGAAGGGGCTTGAAGCTTCAACCAGTCCCTGTCCATATGAAAAGGTAGACCATGAAGTTTGAAACAAAATGTTATTTAAATAGTGTATAAACGATACAGTGAAAGTTGTAGAAGTATTGACGGTCACAGTTCTTTCATCCTGTACAGGCTGCACCATATTTTAACTGTTGTTTGGCTCACATTTCTTGTAATTCTTTTAAAGATAGACGTCGCAATTATCGTAAAGATAGACCGGGCATTTTACTTCGATAGTTAAGTCTTTTTAGCTATTTACCGAGTTGAAGTGGCCTTTGCAAAATATAGTTCATTGCTTTAATGAATATTGTTCTATTCTTGCAACCAATTCAGATGTGTCAATTTTCGCTCACAAGGCAAAATTCGCTTTCAAAATTCGCGGTCGACCTTTCACATTGTAAACGATTGGTAAAGTCCTTTCGCCCCTTAATAAATGTAAATCAGCCTCGAGAGGCTTAATTAGACCTCTGTGAATCGGCAAGTACAGTTTTTTTCTCATTACTGTACAGATATTCTTTAACCGCTTCTGCTGCTTCTGGACAATCTGCTCCGAAATCTTCGGCTGTTCTCCTCAAAGTATGAATGGCAACGAATGGCGAACAACAATCTCCAAACGCTAGTCAATCCATCTGGAAAACGTCTACGTGGTCACTTCCTTTCTCCCTCCAGAGAAACCGGTGGTACCGTGCGTCTTCTTCACGTAGTCGAACACGGCTAAACATTGCTTCTGTGTCTGCAACATACGCGATCTCGAACTCACGGAACTTCGAAAATATTATACGGATTTCTGATTGTAATGCAGGACCGGGTAATAATGCGTCGTTTAAGCATTTCCCCTCGAATTTTGCTGCGGAGTCAAAGACGACCCGCAGTTTTCTGTTAGACGTCGATCTTTTGTATACTCCGTGGTGTGGTAAGAAATATTTTTGAGGGAGTTCGATTTCCTCCTTTGTAGTAACTCGATGGGCGTACCCCTCGACGACATATTTCGCTATGGCCTCTTCATAACCTGTCTCGTAAGCAGGATCCTTTACAAATTTTCGCAGCAAGCCCATGAGGCGCTGCTCTGCTGCTGCGCGATTGCAATTAAGGTTTGGTTTCCCCACACGCCACGGTAATGCGACTTCGTAACCAGGGTCCAAACGCTTCGTCCCATCTTCGACCATCTTGATAGCCCTCAAATCGTCTGCACTCAAAGCCGGTCCACTGCAGTGCTCTGTGCCGAACGACTCGGTTTCAGAGAAGGTTCGGAATGTGTCATCAAGGCTTCCGTAGACCGTCCGAATAAGGTTCACGTGAGACCCTTCATAACCGTTTGTGCCAATTACGCCCCTCGCAACCCATTCAAAGTCTGTGCGAATTGCTCCTGGTTCGCCCTTCTTCCCGCTGCGTACTTCAATCGGGTCGAGGAGATTATTATAGTTGGATCCAATAAGTAAGTGGATCTGCCCACCGGAATCACTCAACGGGAGATCCTTCAGGTGAGACCACTTCTTTTTCAGCGTGACCCACTCGATCCTCTGAGTGTCTTCGTATATCTTCGGGATGGAATTGAACAATACTGGTAGGAAGCCGTTTTCTCCTTCTACCTCTAACTCCACGTTCTGGGTCCGATAATCTCCGCGCTTGCCAACTACTCCATAAAGCTGAATGCCGTAGGTCTCCACTGAGAACCCCAGTCGTCGTAAGAATGCGTCTTGGACAAGACACGTATCGCTTCCCTCGTTTATAAGCATATTGGTCGGGACTCTTCTTCCTTTGGCATACACGCGAACACTCATGACGCCTAAATCTACGGCTTCGCGGTGACGTTGAGTTGTGTTAACCGACAACGCGTTGACTCTTATGGTTGTATGATTGCGGTGCCGAAGGCGGTAGTGGCGATACTTGCAGCCATTGGCCGCACTCACGACCTGTCCGGTATTCCCGCGTGGAACGCTTCCCCCGAAGGCAGGAGAAACACAACCTATTATTTTCAACGAACTTCTGTCGTTCGCTAGTCGACCATGATTGGAACTTGAGGCAACTATCAAGTTGGTGCTGCCCCCCGCAGTTCCAGCAACCAGTCGGTTTTGCTACCGTAGATGGTTCAGCTGAGGCATTGTAGCCACGCCCCTTCACCCGCTTGTCAGGCTCCTTTCTGGATTTATCTTGTTCTGCCACAAAATCGTAGGCATTCTGGTAGGTTGCTGCTCTGGTACACAACCACGAGCCAAACCTCTCCAAATCGTGGGAGAAGATTCATGACGAGCAACCTTCGTTCCAAGTAGGGCAATCCTTAATCAACAACTTGGCGGTTACCTTCTCAACAAGGTCGCGCTGGCAGCTACCATCGATGCGGCTAAGGTCAAAGAGGTGCGTTCGGACTCTCTCTGCGAACCTTTTAAAGGCAGTTGAACCTTTTCCAACATCGAGCCTTTCGTTAGCTTGAATATGTGCGTCTCGCATTACGTCGCGACGTCCGCAATTCTCCTTGAGTCGACCCAGAGCTTCTTTGTACGCGCTCTCTCAGCCACCTAGACTGTACACGATATCCGAGCAATCTCCGCGGAGTCTTCGGCGGAATATCGCTAGTTTCTCACCAGGACTCCTCGAAGTCTAAGTCGACGAGTACAAAAATTAATCGGGAAGCGGAAAAATCGAAATTCAATAAATCAGTTGGATTATAAAAGGGGTACTTTTGGTCTATATAACATGTACGAAATATACTAGACCCAAACTGCACACTTAGCATACATTAGTAACATTAATAATTGTCTTCTGCTTCACTCGAGTTTCAGTATGTGAACAGTTTCAAACACGTTAGCTACATGTTTTCTGACATTTGCGAACTTCCGTTACCGCACGTTGACGTGGAGTATAGAAGAGAAGTGGTAAACTGGCAGTACTTTGACAGTTCTAAACGCCTGTTTACCAGGAAAAGACGGTGGTCTGAGAATGCTGCTAGGAAACTACTTTCAACCGGTGGAACGGGTAGGTTACACAAGGTCAGAACCACAGTATAAGGCTTACACAGTAGGATAACGGGGCTATCTTCCAATGTTAAGGTTTTGACGGGTCCCTAGAGTACATTCAGGTAAAAGGACAGATTAGCAAAGGGTATATTCGCAAACCTACCAGTGCTGCTCAAAAAACGTCACGACAGTTTTACAATGGTCAGGGGAGAAAAGGGAAGATCAGGAAGAAAGGTGGCCCTTTTTTGGAATATTGTGTTACCTTTGTTAAATCTTTTTCCTAGTAGATTAGGAATGCCTACTTACTGGGGACATAGGTAAGTCTGTGAATCCATATCCTCCTATCTTCCTTCAGCCCCACATCCTCCTGAGACCGAGAAAGCTCGTCGAAAACCTTAATATGGGAAGATAGCCCCGTTATCCTACTGTTTAAGCCTTATACTGTGGTCAGAACTGCTACGTTTTTGTACGGAGAAGAGCGCGAGCGCGTTCGGGAAAAAAGAGCGAGGTGTAGCTCTGGTCTTCACTTATGAGACTGCCTCACCGTGGTGTGATCCACAGCGAAGTTGTGTTCACTTCTTAGAATACAAGCTTCGAACATAAAGCAAATTTAGAACTACTCTGGAACGTATTAAGAATTAGACTCCCATGTACGTGCGCACGGCTCTGCTTAGACGAGCCCGACCACAAATACCAAATGAAATGCGCACTTACCGATCGGAGTACCAAAATGGACTCGTTTGACAACAGGGCTTACGGTATGTAGATGTATTGCAACAAAACAGACCGCACCAACAGCGTGGCACTCCTTCAACGCACAACTTAGGAGAGAGAGAACGACCGTGTAGTTAAATCTCTTGTTACAGAAGAAGAGAGCACGAGTCAAGCGAGGTCGCCTTTTTATACCCGTGGAACACGTGGCGGGTATTGCGACGTAGAAAAACTGAAACTGGAAAAAGGTGAAAGAAGAAAGCGAAGGGTTGGAAAGAGGGGATACATTTTTATCAAAGAGGGAAAAACATAGATGAAACTAACATCCCCCCCCCTTGGAATCAGGGAAGCTTATTACAAAATTTAATGGGCCTCGATGGGGTACAAACGATTAATGGGGTGATTCAGCTCACCATCCTTAGTTAGTAAGGTTACGGCACGAACACGTCCTTCACGACCGGGGAAGAGGTCAATAACTCGCCCAAGCCTCCAGTTCTGCCGACGCTGGTTGTCTTCACGGATGATGACTAGGTCGTCTAGCTGCACGGACTCCACAGGCCTCTGCTTGCCAGTGGGGGCCCAAAGTTCCGGGAGGTACTCAGCCACCCAGCGGTTCCAAGAATGCTCGGACAACTTCTCGCAATGGCGGGCGCGTCCGGTCAGCTCGGCGGCAGTGGAGTTCGGTATCACAGATGGTTTGATCAGGGCCGGTAAACAATTAAGGCGGGTTACAATGAGAAAATGACTAGGTGTTAACGGGTCAAGTTCCTTGGGGTCATCATACAAAGATGTTAGTGGGCGGGAATTAAGACATGATTCGATTTCCGTTAATACTGTTAGTAACTCTTCAGCCTTCAAACACATAGGACCCAAAACCTTTTGAAGCTAAAGTTTTACAGTTCGAACCATACGTTCTTAAAAGCCGCCCCACCACGGCGCTCGCTCAACGATGAATTTCCAGGTAATCCTCGACTGGGCCAAGAACTCGCATGTCTTGGCGTCTCGGACAGCCTGGAAAGCAGCGTGCAAGTCCCTACTGGCGCGTTTAAACGTCAGGGCGTTATCGGAATAAATGAAATGTGGTATACCGCGACGAGCGATAAATCGACGAAGCGCAATAATAAAAGTGGGGGCACTAAGATCAGTCACAAGCTCTAAATTTAGAGCTCGCGTAACTCTACATTTAGAGAAACGCAGGCAAACAAACATATATAGGATTTAGCAGTCCCCGTATCCTGCGATACGAACAACGGACCCGCAAAGTCCACCCCGCAAGTTTGGAAATGGGGCGTTGGAGTTACGCGATCCAGGGGCAATGGGGCCGGAGGTTCAGCATAGGGTTGAGCATGGTATCTGTTGCAGGTAATGCATGAATAAAGAACCTATTTAGTTAACTGCTTGCCGCGGATAACCCAGTAACGCTCCCAAATTGACACAAGCGTATCCCGGGGACCCGCGTGACAGTTCCGTAGGTGATTGAATGAGATTACAAGCCTTGAGAAGGGATGGCCGTGAGGTGAAATGGTAGGAGCCGGATTGAAGCCTGGGATTTGAAGCAGCCGTAAACGGCTTGCTACAGTCAAAAGACCGGTTCTTTCGGAAATAACTGGTTGCAGGGGGTACAAGGAGGAAGAAGCGGGTA
>JAHZNP010001698.1:0-15642 GCA_020615345.1 Triops cancriformis | reverse complement strand
GCGAACATTTTTTCCCAACCAACAGCGAAGGTTTTTTCTAACTAACAGCGAACATTTTGAACTCGGTGTGAGAAATTTCACTGTTGGCACACGGAGAAAACAAGACATGAATTGATAGTTTACCAAGTGTATTAATTCGTCAAAATATACAACTGCATTAAAATTTGTGTTACAAAATATAGCATTCACGATGCCTGGAAATCGTTGTCTAATGGAGGGGTGCAATAACTTACATGAAGTTACAAAAACACATGGACGACCTACAAGTCAAGGAAGGGAAAAAAGGAAAATAAACAAACTTACAAACTAAAAAAAGACTGTGTATTGTTTCTTAATACTACTTAATTAATAATAATGCTCTTTTGCTGCTCTTACTTTGGAATTCAGCGTAATAACTACCACTTCAGTAAACACACATCGCGTTTCTAACGTTTGTTTACCAGACTTCCCTGCTCAGGCAATGCCAGCCTGCACTTGTCGCTGATTGGCTGGATCCACGTGACGTATACCTTGAAACACTTACGCAAAGGGGCGGGAATGGCGCAACCTTGTTTCTACTAACCTTGAGGTAACCTTGTTTCTAAGATCCTTGGTTTTGACCCGCACCCGCGATTTGCATTAGCAACACTGGTGAGCACTGCATTTTTGAAACACAGCGAAACTGTGCTTCAAAAAGTTCAGTTTATCAAACACACTGTTTTGCTGTGTTTCAAGAATTCAGTGCGCACCAGTTTTGCCAATGGAAATCGCCATTAGATTGGCATACGCCCTATTAAATCAGCTCTGATATCTCTAGTTGAGCGACCACTCGCCAACAAGAAGATAGTTTTTGTTGAGAATGGAGAACGTGTTGATCGTCAATCAACTCCTACCCGCCACCTCGTGGTAACGAGTGGTAAGACATATACTCTTGCGACATTTGTAATCGAAGACTGTAGTTGCTTTGTTGACGGCCAGTGTTTGCTGATAAAGGATCAGTGTTGCGCTTTTTTACTTCTTAGAAGCTAGTTTTCGTCACTTCTAATCATGGGGAAGGGATTCAATAATTATATGTGCAAGAAATTTTTCCACCCTGCGTCTCGCGATAACTTAAAGCGGGTAAGCATTTTCGGGTTGTATTGGTAAACTTCAAAATGAGTTATAACTCATGTTTGTAACAAGTTAGTTAACCCTTTGCTCGGTATTCTTATTAGGTGTGGATGGCCCAGCAGAAGGATGAAGCTTACAAGAAAAAGCAAGAGGAGTTGCGTATGCAGTATGAAAAAGAGCAAGAAACCTACTTGAACAGAGCTTTGGTTAGCAAAGAAAGCAAGGAAAAGTTGAGCATCAACTTTCTCTACGAGCCACCACCTGGTATGAAGAAGGAACGTGAGAAAGAAGACGGCGAACCCGAGTACAAATTTGAATGGCAGCGCAAATACAATGCTCCCCGAGAAGAGTGAGTTTTTTAGGGAAAAAATATGACAAAATAACAATAAAACTAGCCAAACATAAATTCATTTAAAACATCCTTGTTTCTAATATTTCCTCCCTTCCAGTTACTGTCGTGGCAACGAAGAAATCCGAGATCAGCCTTTCGGCATTCCAGTACGAAACGTCAGATGTATTAAATGCCACAAATGGGGTCATGTGAACACGGATCGAGAATGTCCTTTATTCAACAAACCCTTGGATGAATGCCTCCCTGAAGCGAGCGCCAACACCCTTTCGTTAGTGCAGCAAATGCGCGACGACGGTTTGCAAATCAAAAGCGCTGCATTGAGCATTTCACAACAGGCATTGCCCCCAGTTATGAAGTCAGAAGATCCTGATATGACCTATTTAAAAGGTCTGTCCAAAGAAGAAAAGAAAAAGCTTCTGCGAAAACTGGAGAAATTAGAAAAGAAACAGAAAAAAGCCGAGAAAAAGAAAGCTCAAAAGGCAAAACGTCGCAGTTCCGATAACGACTCGGACGCTTCAAATAAGCATGACGACCGTGGATCCAAGCCGAAGAAGAGGCGTCATGACAGCAGCAGTGAAGATTCAACCAACGAACACCCACAACAGGAAGTTGAAGACAGGCATGAACGTTCTCGTTACCACAGCGACAAAACTACGAAGGACACACGTGACGATCGCCGCCGTGATCGCGGACGAGACAAACGGTCTCCTGAAAGGCAGCGCCGGAGCCACCGAGACGAACCTGACTTGAAATCCAGACGTTACCATGATTAATTTCGGTCTAATTTAACTTTACGTTGTGTTCTCTCGCAATGCTTTTTTCGAAAATCAATACAAGATTATCATATGGTTTAATTTATAGAATATTACAGTGATTGGAAGAGTTTGCCTTATGAAAGGAGAATTCCAAGTATGGGTGACCTTGAACTTAGGAAAGGTCCTAAAGAGGCCGCGACTATCGCCGTTCTGCTCGGTATAAACAAAACAGCACCGGCTGCCTTGAAAACCAAGTAGAAACAAGTTGACGTTAATGTGGATGCCTTGTGGTCTGTCCAACGGAGAGGATGTGAGCGATTCAGTTGCTTGTGAGGTTTTTAATCCGTGAATTACTGTGTCCCACTATTATTAACTCCATTAGACTTGTTGGAAGTGAAAACCTGGTATTGCAGTGTAATTGTTAGATTTGCAATCATGTGCTGTGTGGATCAAACATGATACGACCATAGAAAGCATTGAGAAACGCTCACGAAAAATTTGACTCGGAGACAAAAGTTAAAAACACTCATTTATGTTATCTGGCAACGGTCATTTCCTAAGCGAGATTTGTAACAAACGCGTAGGATCAATGTTTTGTTTTATTATGCAGATGTATTGTTGTTTGCTATAGTCTTGCCGTAGTAGATAAAGTAAACAGTTCGTGTGTGCCGAAGATGATCTAGGCAGGACGAACGATCTGTATTATGCGTACCTCGTGAAATTGCATTTTGTGGGGTTCTAGCTGTAGTGCAATGGCCCGTTGTAATCTAAAATTCCTGTTAGCGTTAATTTGCGCAGCAGTATTATGTACCTTGCTCTCCTTTTTAACACGTTGTGGTGATCTAATTACTCAATCGCCTGCTCGTAACTGGGTGGCCCCAGGAATCTCGAAATTTAAACCCATAGACTGCCACATTAACGGCGAATACCACGTACCTTGCCGCAAAGAAGGAACAGAAGTGTACCTGCCCTTTTCTTTCCTCCAGACTTACTTTGAAGTAATTGGAATTTCATCGATCCTTGGTTTACCTGATACATATAGGCACAAAATTAACAACTCCAGTTACATAAACTTATATAGTTATATATTGTCTATGTTGAGTACTAAAAAACTCGTGTTTTATAATTGGTTGTGCCTTCGTAATATTTTGTCTTCCTAACCTACCATCTTCAGTTTTATAGTTTGTGGCTATTTAATGGTAATTTCAGGACGTTTCCAAATTTGGACTCGAGTTGTGTAATTCGCAATTTAAATTTTCTGAACTTTTCAAATTATTTGAAAGTAATTTTAATAGTTGCTAATATGCAGTAATAGTTGCTAAGTTACTGCAATTGACCAATCTTGACATTTTCTCAGGTGTATGGGAAGCTTAGCACCCGCGGATCTGAAGAGGTGTTCGAATGGAACCATAGTTACTCCAAAATTTATCAACCGAAAGTTAAATACAACCCCAAGGGCGTGTTTATGTATTTCGAAAACTATAATGTAGAAGTTCGCGATCGTGTTAAATGCATCAGTGCAATTGAAGGTAAGTATTACGCTTATGCTATGCAAGAAAATTAAACGTTGGAACTTTTAGTTATGAGTTTTGCTTTTTATTTGAGTAGGTGTTCCAGTTTCGACGCAATGGGACGCCAGTGGTTACTTTTATCCCATCCAAATTGCACAGTTTGGTCTCTCGCATTTTTCAAAAAACTTGACGGACGCGCCACCACGGCTGGTGATCCTCGAAGACGGTTTCAACTATCTGGCTGATTGGGTGTCGGCCGAAAAGAGCCATTTTAAGCGTCGAAAGGACGGTAGCTACCGTGTGTTAGAGTTTTCTGTGAAAGGTAATCAATAGCATGGCACATGGGTTACGTGATTTGTAACCTTTGCTTTTTCTTAGATCGCCGAATGCCCGGTGTCGTTACTCGTGTCGACAAATTGCATCCATCCTTACTAATACTCCAGTGTGCTCTGCGAATGGTGGGTAATGGCAGCTTAGTAATCGCAGTCGAAGACAAGGACCGTGGTTTTACCTATTCGCTCATCTATACTTGTAGCCAAGAATTGCTGACCGTAAACGTAGGCACAATTCATCTTTTGTATTTTGGGCCGTTGAAAGGCAGTAACGAATCGGTGTACTTTCTTTTGAAGGGTAACGATGTTATATACGGGATCGGTGATTGTCCTGATCAGTGGCACTATCTGACGCGTGACCTGGCCATTGATTTGCTCAAAGGACATGTGGTGTCTGGAAGAGGAAAGAAAATCTCACGTACCCGACTCAGGCTGCTCTCTTTGACCTTGAAAGGAGAAGGCCAGATAACTAACCTGACGTTAAGGTCGAGTGCTCATGAGTCTCAATTCCGGAGCGCAGCTGAATGGCTCGTCAAGCACCAAGACGTGGTTACGGGAGGGTGGCCCATTCCAGTTCGACGACGATTCGGTCCGGGGATCCAAGAGCTTAACCCCGGCTGGATTTCAGCCATGGGTCAAGGGCAAGCGATGTCGCTTTTGGTACGGGCTTACAATCGTACGGGCGATGAAGCATACCTCCGAGCAGCTCTCAATGCCGTGAAGCCTTTCCAAGTTGCTAGTGCAGAAGGTGGCGTCCTAGCTCGCTTTATGAATATGTATATATGGTACGAAGAGTACCCGACCACACCGCCCTCGTTTGTTTTGAACGGGTTCATCTACTCCCTCATAGGGCTGTATGATTTACTAACCGTTGCCGACCAGTTCCAATCTGTTAGGCGCATTTTTGATGCTGGAATGGCTTCGCTGAAGAAGCTCCTTCCGCTTTACGACACGGGCTCTGGCTCGACGTATGACTTGAGACATGTTATGCTTGGAAGCGCCCCTAATATTGCGCGCTGGGATTACCATAGCACGCATGTTAATCAGCTCTTGCTACTGAGCACCATAGACAAAGACCCCATTTTGAAAACTACTGCGCAGCGATGGATGAACTACATGAAAGGCAAGAAAGCTCCTCACAATTGAAGCAGAATCTCAAGTCTCATGCCTCCCTTTCTTTTGGAATTCCCTCTCTTTGATTTCTTTCGTACACTCAGTCAGTTAGCAGGAGACGTGGGGAAACATTTGTAAAAAGTTGAAACGCCGTTATAAGGTCGACTTTTTATTTTTGCTAACTTAATTTTTCATTTTGGTTTACGCTGTAAAAGCTTGTTTCTTCTTAGTACCTTCATTTTGGCTCTATATTGCGGCGCGTGATAATTCTCATCATTCCAGGAAAAGACCGAGCGTGACAAATAGGTTTTTAATTATTTATTGAACACACTGGGAGTATGTGAAGATTTCTACCTCAAGACACTAGCAATAGCGTGCAAATATTATATAAGATGAGTTGAATCTTCGTAATGTTTTCGTGTGTTGTAGTTTTGTATGCGGTATTGTAATTAGCCGGTTTGTATCTTGAGAAAGTACATACATCCTACAACCGTATAACGTGACTTGCATTGAGTTAGATTAATCTATGCTGTCATTCTTTTACATTTGAAAACTTAATCACTTGAACGCGGGATTGTGACGTCTTTTGGGAAAATACGTGAAGTCTTCAACTCACGCTTCTTCTGTGTTTCGAAGCTTGCTCATCACGTCATGCAACATTTTATTGCACAAAGCCGCGTACGGGTTCATCTGCACCAGCTGCCAAAGATTTTAACGGATTGCAATGGAGATAACTTTTTCCGACTTCGTTTCAGAAGAAACCCACAAAAAGTGTTAACATACCTGACTTTTAGCGAAGGCACTTCCTAGTTGTGCGGCGGATTGGAAGTCTTTCAGGGCCAGATCGTCTTTCCTTTGGAGTTTGTAAATAGAGGCTCTTTGGGCAAACGCTTGACAGGCAACTGGTCCTATTTCATTACAAAGTTGGAGAGCTTTGTGCAAATCTAGCAAAGCTTCTGCGAAGTATTCAAACAAGAGTTATAATTATTTTTTTATTCCGCTGACGGCGATTTTGTTTGTTTTTCTGTTTGGACTTCACCTTCATTACGGCCTAAAAGCCTCAGAGCTTGTGCTCTGTTGTTATAACCAGATGCGTGCTCGGGAGCAACTTGAATGGCTTGAGAGAAAAGTTGTATGGCCTCGTTTAAGCTTCCGTTTTCAGCTTCTTGAATCCCAGCCTTTTCTAATGCTTGAGCTTCACGAACTGAAGGAGATTGTTCCGTGCCTGTTCCTCAAGTTGCGCGTGGAGTAAGCCAAAGAGAGAAGGGCACCCAAATTGCGACATGTTAGCTTCTCCAGGAAGAAAACGTAATGTAAGTCTGGGTAACCATACCGTCCGTGGAGTCCACGCTTGGACACACTTGAAAGCCTTCTGTGCCAATATTTTCTCCCAGAGGAAGCAAGGGGTTAATAATGCATTCTAGAATCGCTCTATCTCTCGCTGAAGACATTTTGTCAAGGAAATTGAATGAACACCCGCTTTGCCAGGACCAGTGGAACGATAACCCCCTTTTCCTACTGCTAATTGGGAAGAGTCAACTCCTTGCGTAACTCCAGTCGTTGGCTACGAAGAGGGGTGGTGGTGACAATTGGCCAGGAATTGATTTCTGAGTTCTCCCTAATTTGAAAGATAAGGTTATTCTAGCCACTGTCACTTGATCTTTTCACCTGCAACTCGTGGCTTCCAACTGGAGTTGAGGGGATATGGACAACAACAGATAATCATCGCCGTTTCGTCTGAAACCTGTTTCGTGTGTTGCTATGTGCATCCAGGGTTTCTTTTTTCAGTTCGGGGGCTACTCTCGGGGGCTTGTTTGCTTGCCTCTGCATTTTACCTTGAAAGCCGTAAAAGCGTCCTCGCTGAAGGCAGTGTTACTTTGATAAGCGCATTATTTCCTGGATACCACTTTCCATCCACAAGACTTAATTCACACATTTTTCGCCTCTTAAAAAGAAATATCCATATCGCACCGTCTTTTTGCGTGTAAATTATATATTATATTCCCATAGTTTCTGCTTGGAAAAAAAACCATAGCGTAGAAACTAATAAGTCTCTAAATGCGGAAGTTGAAACCTGTAATCCTTGGGCGCTTGTCTGTTGTCTTGCGAGAAGGGAACAAACTATAAGGCTTTCAATTTGGGGCGTCGTGTCGTCCAAAGCTTTTACCGCGGAACGTCCACCCGCAACCATTTCCTCGGTAAAGCTCACATTTGCATTTTGTAGACGCTTTTCTTCGCCAGTCCGCGCTTCGGAATGCAATTCAGAAATTGATTCTGGTTGGAGCTACGTCGATGAAATAATCTTTTATACCCGATGCCAAGACTTTGAAAGCCTCCGCTCAAGATTCTACTGGCCCAGAAGATTATCACACAACCATCGACCCGCTGCAGCTCCTACTGTAAGGAAAAGCCCGTTTTCTTAGTTGGCAAAGTAATTTTTCACGGTCGCTTTTTCTATCCCCATATCCTCCGGTTTTCTCGCTGACTTACACCACGCAGACAACTACGGTATTGTCGGCTGGTGACGTTCTAACTGGAACTATATTTGGCCCCGTGTGTACGATATTGTTTGTCAAGTGTACCAGAATAAAAAAGAAAAAGAAAAAAAACGTAAAAAGGAAATTGCGTTACTTGTGCTACGCCATTTCTATTCAAGTCGCAATTTCTCATCCTTCCCGAAACAAAATTTCAAGCATTCGCTCGATGAAAGAAGTGGAAGAGTGTATTTCTTCCTTGAGGGTATGAAGTTCTTTTTTAATTTCTTTTGTACCGAGCCAAACAAGCTAGCGTGGGAGACTTTTAATTAGACGGTAACCTACTTTACATAGACCCGTAGTTACGAAAGAAAAAGTTTTACTTTTATTTCAAACTTGAATTCCTAACTCCTACGGAGACGAAGAAGAAGTGCAGATTTCTGTATATGCTCTTGGGCTTACACTAGCCCTTGTTTCACTTTCCTTCTCATGTCGTCAAAACTGTCCTTTTTAAAAAAGAAAATATAATAGACATATTTGTAAAGCCGAGCGTTCCAAGTCTGCTCAGCAGTATTTTATGTCGGGCCCAGGGATTGCATTAGTGTAGATTCGTTTCACTGTAAACGTTATTCGAGTACCAGACACAGCTACGGATCATCACGGTCTCCAATTCTCATCCGTCTCTCGTAGCCTTTGACAAGCCTCCTATCTCCTAACTCAGCGGCTGTCGTAGTTATATGCAAGAGACCTGACAGGCGCTCTAATTAAATGTCACTTCGGTACTATTGTCAGTCTTTGTATATCGCACCCACAAGAACTCTGTGGACATCCGTTTTCTTGTTACGTTCCGCTAGGTAGTAGGTTCCCTTTTTTGCGTATTGACTAGATCGGATCGACAACTGTTCAGCTCCCAACCGGTAACATAGAAAACGAACACCTTGAGGACGGTGGGAAACAGTAACAAACGAGCTTGACACGGGGCTTTATTTCCCCAAGCAGCGTTTAAAGGTTGAAAGAAAACTTGCGTAAATTCTATTGCCGTCTTGTTGCCGTTTTCCAATGCCTTTTTGAGCCTGTAGCTTGATTTTCCTTTCCTTTGGAATACCCTCTTCCCCGAATTGCTAGTACTTTACAAAGCAAAGTCCATTATCAGTAACATTTCCTGAACGCCTGGTCCTGCTCCAAGAACTAAGAATAGATTCGATCACTTGTATAATGAGAACGAACGGAACCGGATGGGTCTCCTTCCTATGAATTCTCCCGCCGTTATTTTCTTCTGGTAGGTTTCTCAAAAAGTACTGTGCTTTATATTATATAGAGGAGATGTAGGTATATTACATGGGAAATAAAAAATAGGACAGTTTTAACTAGTAACGTTTTTGTATTGTAATGTACAATACACTTACTGTGCAAACTAAACTATTAGTTCGAAGATATATTCGAGGTATTAAAAGTACTCCTGGCTATCAGGTAACTTATTATGTGCATGGAGAAAAAAAATAAGAGTAAACGGTAATTAAAACAAGGTGCTCCTCATTTGTCCCATTAGGCCTAAGCGTCCGGACAGGCTGGACGTGCATCTTGTTACGGTTACTAACAGCTCTTCCGCGTAAGGAAACTAGTCAATCGAATTTTTATTCTTATTGAACGATTTATCAATATCTGGTTCATCTCATCCATTTGTGATAAAATAAAAGTTCACAATACAAAATACAGATCTATTTTATTAATTAAAAATAAGTATATTATTATCATTATCATTGTTATCTTATTTCACGATAGACTAAATATTTAAAGGAAAACTCACAGCCGTTAAGTGCAATATTTTATCAGAATTGTTTCAGAAACGTAAATGAAAAAAATAATAATTATAAAGCGCTTTTTAACCAGTTCGCTTACAAGCGTTGTTCGTGGCATATTATGTTGGCATAAAAATACTTTAGAAAACTGGTGAAGACGTTTTCAGCGGTTTCATATACAACTTATGCTTATTTAAGATTTATTTTCCACAAGTTAGGGTACTTTTTATTTGACTTCATCGGCGTGAGCTGCGCTCTTTCTCGTATCGTTTTATGAAAATTTATTGCATAGAATTTTTGGTCCCTTTGAGTAGCCTAACAGTGAATACAATACAACACCTTTCGTATGTAAAGTAGCAGAATCAATTTTTATTAAATATCTCGCGGCTCATTTTTCTCCAAAGCTATTATGTCCTTGGCTTATTAGTTAGAACATTTGTAAGAGTTGTCATACATTAAACAATCTCCACACGTGTTCTAATAAGGCTAATATAACAGTGAAAACAAGTTTTCTTGTCATTTCTCATTTTTTTCCGATAGGAACACTTCGGTGGCGTTCGGGGACTCCTCCTGTAACGAAGTGATCGCTATTAGCCAGTGAATGGTCTCTTTCTGAATTGCGTTTCCGTTCATTTTCCTTACGGGTACCTACAAGTCCTGACGGGGTCCGGAAAAGTCCGAAACGCTAGTCTGACTCTAGAAATGCGAAGTAAGCTAACGCGACGTGTGGGAAAGGGATGAGCGAAAAATGCATAGGCCGAATTTGGTTATTATAACTACGCCCTTTCGAGGTTCTTCGCATTACTGGACCACTTTGTGGACTTGGAACACCCGAGTCCATTAAGGTACAAGCGCGTATGTCTAAGATAATCTGTAACAGTGTATGCTCTAGCAACTTGAAATGCTGTGCTCATTTCAAAGGGGCTTTTTTGGCGGGTTCCGGTGTGGGCCTCCCGAATGTATTTCGCTGGGGAAGGCACAAGAAGACTTTTGTCAATTGAAATCATTAATTTGATTGTAAGTTCACTTGATTATTACGAACATCGACTTCAGAATTTAAGGCGATTAAAAAAGGGACAAGGGGTCTTTTTTCTTTACCCAAATAGAGTGAAAATATGGTATGGGTTTCGTTACCCTGGTCTATATGCCCGCCAACTGTATTGATCGTGCTTGGGTGGCCAACTTCCAAGCGGCGAGGTGGCTTAAAGTGGGTAGAAGGGAGAGATTAAAGACGTTGTGTGCTCTCGAGGTCCCTTGCCTTTAGTTCCCTTTGGTTCGGGTCAGTCGGTGGGAGTACTGCACACACGCATGTGTAGACGCCAGAATCCCTTCAGACTAGCACGCATTCGCATTGGCACACGCTCAACTGATCCACAGGCAATAGGTGCGATTCAGTTGCAGTCAAGTCTTTTTTTAATAACCATGTGCTAGTGTACAATAATGCTTACTTATAAACAATAACTTAGTCCTTTTGTGAATGAACTTTGCATCAGTTACTATTGTTCCGCAAGATATTACAAACATGTCTCAAAATAAGGTAAACACCCAATTCATTTAATTTGTAAAAAAATGCCGGTAATGGAAAGCGGAAAACGACAGTAATATTTTAATGCTTCTAAGGTTTATGTTCTGAATAACCTATTGCCGTTACCTTTTCTTTCCTTGTGAACAGTCGTCTTGCACGTATCATGGTTGTACTACTAGTAAGAGAAACGATATTAAAAGTGAAATCGCGTGCGCACGCAGGTCTCTAGAATTCTGCAATTTTTTGTCATGCAATATATGTCCCGTCAACATGGAGAGAGAGAAAAAAAAGAGGAAGAAAGCCACCCCTCGTTAAAAGGATACGTCACACACCAGTAATTTGCCGCGTAGAGCCGTTTTTCTTAGTCATTAATGTTTGTTTCTCGCTCAGTTTCTCGCAGTCCCGAAGAAGTCAGTGTCTAAAGTAATCATGTTTGCAGATATCCGTCCACGTTTTTAACGCTGTTCGCCATCGCTCCAGCCATTTTTATTTTCGCGTGTCTATTCTATTTCTATCTGCTGACCCATCCCGAGCACTGTTCTAAATTGCGAGGGATAAAACACGCTCCCCACTTGAATAACGAGGAAAATTCTGCAGCGAAAGGCGTAAAACAGCTTCAGTATATTTGACAGCCTCAACCTCTTTAGGTTTCAGAAAAAGGGGTAGCTTATAATAAAAAAGAAGGCTTTTACTCATTTTTCAATATTGTAAAGACCCCCCGTTTTTTGACAAACACATGGGACAGCAGGGTCTTTACATATCAGTTGCGTTTTTTGTAGAAACTTCATTTCGATGTTAATTAAGCTCGGGGTTCCTTCCCGTTTAGGATTTTTTTCTTCCTTTTTTTCCAAGCTATTTCGGCCCAAAGGTGTCAAATATAAATATTTGTGGGTTTGCCTTAAAGATCGCTTCCGTGAAAGGAACGTAAATAAAAACACACGCGACCATTAGACAAAAGTAGAAATGGAGTCTCGGGCGCGAAATGAGCTATTCGATATTACGTTGCCAGTTAAAGGGCGCGAAATCGACTAGAAAACTGCGTTAAGTGACCCGACAGGAGTACGTCGAATGCCTTTCAACGCAACGATTTTTCCTGGATCCTTCGGTACTTGACAAAGTTGTAGAGTTCTTTGAGCCAAAAGTGCAAACGGGCGGCATTCTTCGGCACCTCTGTAGCATTCCTTCCCATTTGTTACAATATTACATAGATAATCTTGATGGGTGCCATATGCCCCCACCCTTGCTCCAAGCTCTTGAACGGCAAACTTTACCTTGCGTTAGCTGGGGCGCTTCTGTATACTCCAACTCGTGTATACGTCAGAGCTATAGTTAGACATCCACGGAAACGGACGCTTGCGACGGCCTGTAGAGAAATATTTTGGAACAGAGGAAGCTGTGGAGGAAGAAGTTATAGACGCATTTTAGCAGTGGCTGTGCTCGGTGAAGGGCAAAGTATTTTGTGTCTGGGTTTACTCGCTTTTACTTGCCCGGTTTGCCGTCACGAAACCAAGCGTAACGCTGTGTGCGAAGGTCGACGCTGCCTTTAAGTTGAACATTTGGTGAGGCAAGCGGGTAGAATAGACCACATTAAGTGTTTTTCAAGCTGTCAGCGTTTGCATAATCTAAGCCACCGCAGTTTACGGACTCTTGTCGCGTTCGATAAAGCCATACGCGAAACCATATAACCCGCTCACGGAATCCGGTATACACCGTAAGGTCTGTGTTCGTACGTGAGAGTCACGCCTCCCTCGGCACCTTCCGTGAAGTAAAACGGCCCCTTTCGTCCGGGGGGTTGTATTGGCGGTGCTTAAGGGTTTAGTGTTGTTACGACATTCAAGCTATTGTTAGGAGTTTTACCGATGGGAACTCGCTCTAAACCGCCGATTTACCAGGTATTTTTGTTTGCTTTCTTCCTAAAGTGATTCTGTGAGTGTAAGACACTGGGTTACAGCTTCATCTATTGGGAGGTGAAACCCTCCTCAACTTCTTTTTTTTTCTCCGTTTTTTTTTATTCCATTTACTTTTTACGAACATGCAACTGCGAACGTCATGTATAGATCGGATACAGACGTTTGCCATTTCGGGGTACATTCGGACCATTATCCTTCTTTCTGGGCGTTTTGTGGTTTTGGTTCATCATATTCCAGCACTTTAGGTACCCAAACGTGCCCTGCATGCCTCTTCACACACGACAGCTATTATATCATTTGATGCCGTGCAAGGAAGCCGTTCAGGCTCGGGCGCTTGCAGTCCACGTTTTAACACCGCATCGCAGCGAAAGAAAACGCTGCTCCCGAACATCGCTACAGCTTCAGCGCCACGCTCCATAGAGACGCATCACGGAGTTTAGCTTTGATGTGTGTGTACCTTACCTTTTCCCTCAGGTGTGCACTGCACAGTATTACTGCACTTGCAAGGGCTCCCCTATTGATTGCATGCTGCCTCGGGTCCAGAGCGGAAGCAAAAGTGTCGAGGGCACCCAAAACCATGCTAGAGGAAGACGAGGCAAAACTCAACAAAAACTCAGCTCTTAGAATTGACGTGCAAGGGAGGCTTGAGGTCTGTCGAAGAGGAAAATTGAGGGTCCGATTTCCAAATGCTCAAGCTGTACAGAGAGATTAACAAAAAAGGAAAACCCATATTGGGTTCGGCTGAATAGTGAAACTAGTATTCCTCTGAAAAAAATCGTCCAGCTTTTGTTGAGTAATATTTCTACTTTAGCCAGACACGTATATTTGTGAAATGTACCGAAATTTATAATGTCACTTGACGAAAGAGATTCTTTCAGGTATACATTATGTATAAGTGATATTGGGTGAAAATTTACTGTAATTATACTGGAAACAAGCCTAAATGCAATAAATTTTTTTTAGTAACATACTTATGCTTGATTAAAAAATACTTCTGCAAAGTGTCAGACTAACAGTTTGGGGACTATACTTAATTGTTTTGTCCGGTAAGTAGTTCGAATAGCGTCAGGACTACCACAACCTTTTCAAACAACCAAACTAAGCACGCATAAAAGTAAACACACAAGAAACAAAATTGAAAAGAACGCTTCTGCAGGCAAATACTGTACACTGCATAGTCTCCTTTACTTTGAAAATTATTTTAAGCAAGTTTTTTAACCCTCGTAAGTTCTATCATTTCTGTCTTACACCCTCTTTAACAGCCTTGCTGTTTGGAAAATTACAGGCTACGTAACTTTAAAGAAATTTTAAACTTAAGTGATTAACACGACCTTCTCATCGAGTACAGCTTTGACTTTGTCCGTGTAGAACTTTTGGACTACGTGTTTCTTCTTGTTGTGTTGTTAGTACAAAATACCCCTTCCATATCCTTTTACAACTTTACTGCCATATATAAACATTTTACTCTAAAATGTACAGTACTGAATTTAGACTTGTTCGCTTTCTTACACTACATGGATAGAAGAACCAGGCGTTAGTCTTTACAAAAGATCGAATGATATCTTGACCACGCAGTAATGTTTACTATGATTGCAATTCTGAATCATCGATGACCTTCTTTTCCCAAAAGAGAATTAGGGTATGCTAGTAAATAGGTTTAGGCCACATATGTCATTCTTCTCCTTCGAATGTGAAGAAAGGTATGCAGTTGTTCACAAAGTACAATAATTATAAATATTTAACACTAAAATTCGTCTCACACGATTCATACTTTGAAAATAACGTTAAGAATCAGTTTTGTAACGTGGATAGCGTACGTAATAGTTTCATGATCTCGTGAACATTTACACTCAAAAGTATACAAACAGTCTTGTGTTGTTAAAAAAGCTCCTGTTAACTAGCTAAAAAATCAGTTAAGGTAATGAAGTTCTTTATGCTAAAATTCTCTTGACTTCCGCCACAATTGTAACGCTAAGCGGCCGCATGTTTAATACTAGTGCTACATGTCTAATACTTTTCCAGTATTTCTAATAATAATCCCGTACCAATTTTGAAAAAAAGGTTATATTCGTGAGCTTATTGCATGTATTCCTTTATTGACCATGACTTACCGCATTTTCACATGAATAACATGATGGATATAAATTTTGCCTAAATTAAAGCGTTTCATAAGCAAAAAGTGATCACATTAAAGTGTACATAAACACTGACAGCACACGAAGAAGTTCAGCGTTACTTTGCTCATACGCATTCTATAAAAGTTCTGCTAGGTTGTCTCCTCTGCAGTTTTACTGTTTAAGAACACTACGGGAACATATGGTTAAAGGGCAATGGACACCTAAATTGCATTTCGAGATTTTGATGGATTCGTATAATACACAGTATTCTAAGAACAGAGAATTTTGTTTCAGATTTTTCTGACCAACCGTTTCAGAGTTATTGCTTTGCAAAGTTTTGGTCTTTTCCCGCCATGAGAAGCGTGACGTCACGGAAGTCCAAATTTGAATTCCATGGACAATGGATACCAAAGACGTATATAGATATTTTGATTGATTATTATACTACACATTATTCTAAGTGTAAATAATTTTGTTTCGATTTGTTCTGACCAGCCGTTCTTGAGATATTTATTTTCAAAGTTTAGGCCTTTTCCCGCCCATGAGAAGTGTGACGTCACGGAAGTCCAAATTTGAATTTCAGATTTCTTATTTCCTAAATATCTTCGTTAGTATTTCGCACCTGAGAGAAAGACACTTATATCCGGAAACTAGATTTTTAGCTC
>JAHZNP010001697.1:0-15668 GCA_020615345.1 Triops cancriformis | reverse complement strand
AGGCACACTGCACAGGTAGCAGCCTTTCACTGCTGAAAGCCGCCCTAGCTGGCTTTCAAACCTCTGAGGGCCGTGTTCTAGGAGACGTATTCTAGCAGTGAAAGGAAAGGAAACAGCCATTTGAGCCTCCTGTCCAGATAGTTTTTTTATGACCACTACTGTACACTGACGTTGACGCAAAATTAATTGAACACGTAACACTGGAAAGCTTCGTCTCCCGAATGAGATCCGAGGGGATGTTTTGTTTTACTCAGGGCTTAGAATAGTACTGTAACCGTAAATTTTCTTTCGATTAATAGACCGACACCTTTCTCCATTGATAAACCATTAATTTTAATCCGCATATTTTCTTTAATTGCTTTTGCTTACTGTCCTTCACGAGAAAATGATGTAGGCAGCCACTTTCGCATCGTGCACTAAAAGTAGTCTTTTATCACTACCTATTTTTAATCTGAAGAGCACTTTAATTTGTAGATTGGTCCGTTTAACGCAAGAATGTCAAATTCTAACTGTGAAAGAGTAATTCTTATGTTTACCGAAACAATCTGCACTTCCTTAGATCAGACACAGCAGACCATCAAGAGCATAATTTTAACCTTATTTTCACTTTATATTTTTATTATTTTTCCACAAGTCAGGTTGACACCTTCAAGTCATTTCGAACAACGAAACGCAAACTAAATTTTGTTGCAAAATATTTAAGAAAATCAATGTTCCCTTCTCCTGTCATCTTCACAATAGCGTCATCTTTATTGTTCGGCCCCAAATCGTCGCACTCTGTAAAACATGGAAAGCGCGTTCCGCTTGTTCAGGTGAGGGGAAGGCGACGCGCGCGTCCCCTGTCGGCTGCCCAGTTTCATTGTACCTCCTGAGTACTGATTCTTTCGTTACATCAAAACCTTCAAAGAACTGCAATATCTCTTTGATCCCCGCCTTATACGGTACATTCGTTATACCCAGAACACATCCTGGTCTTCCAAATCCGTCAACTGGTACAACGTCACTTCCCCCTCCCATTGGCGGCCCCCTTTGCTGTCTAGGGCCGCAGCCCGGGCCGCCGCCGGGTGGTCCGTAAAATCCCCCACGTCCATGCGGCGGACCGTCCATAGGTGACCTCTCTCCTCCGTCTCCGAATCCATTGAACGATGGCCGCCTCGCTGGTAAACCCGGATTGGGTAACTGAATGCCCAAGATGTCGCTAGCTTCCTCAATCGAAATCGAACGAACATGGACTGTTTTGCCGCCCATGAACGTTCCGTCCTTGCTCAAGGCTCGGTGGGCGTCGTCCAAGTTGGCAAACTCACAGATAGCGTCCCCTACAGGGAGTCGATTTTGATCCATCAATACTTGAACTTTCAAAGGAACCACGCCCACGTCCGAAAAGAAGTCATACACGTCGCGTTCTCCTACCACCGGTAACAGTCCTTTCATCAAGACAAAGCTGGAGAGGACCACATCGCCAGGCCCACCCATAGGTCCAACGGGGCCTCCTCCCCCCATGCCATCACGTGGGTGTGGCTGCATGTCGTGCATTCCACCCCCGCCTCCTCTCATCTCTAAGTTCACGTTCGCCTGCTTCGCCTTCTCGATTTCGTCTATCGGTACGAAAGCTACGGGCAAGTTTTGGTCGAAAATACGTAGGCCTTTCCTTCCTTCCCGTACGAGGGCGTTGGCGTCGTGCCTCGATGCTAAACGCACATACGCAATGCCCCAGGGTCGGTTAGGCTCTTGCGACACACTCCGATCGATGACAATGTCATCAATCGCCACAAAGCGCATGGCGTGAGCAACATCCTGCGGCTGCATATCAGGTGTGACGTCACGAACGGCAACACACGAATCCCGGAACATGGCCAAATCCACGTTCTGTGACGGCATGAACGAGTTGATCGCTTGATCAAAGACAAAATCCGGGACGTGGTATACATTAACCACCTGCCCGCGGTGCCGTTCGCCGTTCTTGAGCAAGGCGCGCTGCTTATCTTGCTCCCGTGTAAACTTAACGTACGCGATTCCAAACCGGAACCCATCAATATTGTTTATCATCTTAATGCCGGAATTAGGTATCAAAATTCCCCGGAAAAACTCCCGTACATCTTTGTAAGAGATGTCGTTGTGCAACATGCGCACTTGGACCGAAGTGTCAGCTTCGGGAAATTCTTCCCCACGGCGTTGACGTCGCATCATCTCAAATTCGTCTACCGGCTCACTACTACTACCCCGGTTAAACACACTACCATTATTCCGGTCCTCTCCTCCATCTCTGCCGCCTCGGTAGAGCCCTTCTTCAAACCCTCCTGGTCCTCCTTGCGGCCCGAAAGAGCCATTATTAGCTTGTCCAGGCGGTAGGGGCAAAAGACCTCCTCTGCCCAAGTTTTCCAGTACATTGTTACTCAGTCGAAGTCCGTCCGGTAATTGTACGCGTGAGCCTTGGTCCATCATTCCTCCTCGTCCTCCTCCCCCTTCCTTGAACCGCCCGCCTCGCCCGCCGCGGCGATCCGGGGACGGAGAGCGATGTCTTGGCCGTTCTCTTTCCCTGCTCCTGGAACGGCTACGGTGTCCACGAGGTCCTCCTCCGCGTCGGTGATCTCGATGCCGGTCTTTGCTGTCTCTCTCGCGGTCTCTGCCTCCTGGGCCTCTTCCTCCCTCGCGACGATGGTCTTGTTCCGAAGGGTCGTCCATTTCGTGCGGGTAGTAGTTTCCACCTTGTTGTGGCGGGCCTTGGTGAACTTGCGGGCCGACCATCATTCCCTGCGGTCCACCTTGCTGGTGAAGCATTCCTCCTTGTTGTTGAGGTGGTACTCCCCGCATTCCGGGCATGTTGGGATGAAACATAGCATTGGGACCACTAGCTCCCGGTCCATAGTTCCCGCCTATCGGCCCCATGGGAGCGTTACCATAGTTCGGATTAGGTCCACCCATACCTCCTGAGTAAGCCCCTCCTCTCGACTGGCCTCCTGGGCTCAACCGAGGGGCTAGATTCGGTTGAGGTGCCATGTTCTGCATGGTCAGAGATTGCTGTTTCGCTTGATCAATAACTTTTTGCATCTCATTGCGGGAACTGAGGAGCAATTTGACAGGAGAACCTTTCAGCAAAGACCCGTTCATGGACATGGCTTGTCGAGCATCTTCGTCCGTACTAAAAAGAGCGTGTACAACAAGAGATGAAGGAACGAAAGAAGAAACATAAAAACGCCTGAAGTATTTCCCATTCCTTCTTTTGCTTACATATTTTTTTAAAAAATAGAACTTCCCATTTCTTCAAATCTACGTTGAGGAATTCTGAGTGAAGAGCATAAGTTAGAAAACAAACTTGGTCGACAAATCGTGAAGAGACTTTGACAGTTAGAGCGCAGATTTGTAATACCTGAAAGCAATGAAGGCATCGCCGAATTCCCCTCCGACAATATGGACCCCTCCTTCTGGGATTGCGAGACCGCGAAAAAAGTGGCGAATATCGACCGCAGTGGCAGACCATGCCAAGTTTTGCAAACGTATTATAACGCTCATGGTTGACAGGTTTCCTTTCTTAGAATGGAAACCTAAGTTGTAGCACGGGGGTACTCCACTCTCTGTGACCTCTTTTATTTCGCTTTCCCAAAGTTTAGAACTACAGCAACGAACCAAGGACAGTAGAGCATTAGTTAGCTAAACGGTACCTACCAAATCTCAGTGGTGACAAGAAAAACCTTCAATCTACATTAATCAACTTTCCGGTGCCAACGTTCAAGATCCAACAATTATCATCGCTATCTTGCAATTCTAGACAGAACTAATGGACCACCCAACAACACTGAATGTCATTTTAACCCTCTTTCCCTAGTGGAGGCTACCTAAACTCCAGACTCCACTGACTAAAAATAAACCCGTTGGGTAAACGAGACATGCATAACATTTTGACAAATGCTGGTACACTATGTCGAACTAATTTTCTAGGCGAAATATTGTCCCCTACTTCATTCGATAAGGCGAACGTCAAGGTAGAGGTTCACCCAAGGGGAAACAGGACCTCAGTGGCTCGAGTTCTCCGTTTGCCCGCACCTGAACCCTGTTTACGGCCTCCAGGTAAGTTTTGGCGACACGAGTCTCCTATTTGCATACGTAGAGCAGTTCCGTTCAATGCAGTCTTCTGATTAGTTTTGTGTAAATTCTATAACTGTTTGTTAACTAATGCCTATTCAATCCTAGAAAAAGAACTTCGCATATTCTTGTGGTCTCTGCTTAACAGTCAAGCTATCCCGTTAGTAATCTTTGATTTCTGCACTGATTCGTTCCTATCCTACGCTTGTCCCGACGTTTGACCAGCACTTTTTTCATAATTATTTGTCAAAGTAAGTCCCCGATCGAAAAAGAGTTTCGTTCTATTACGCATTTGGAGCAGATGGAAGCAATATAAAACACGAAGACATGGTACATAATCTTACTTTGCAATTCATGTCGCAAAGAGATGACCACCGCGTGGCTGGAAACATTTACTCTTTACGGGTTGTTTAAAAATTTTCTAGCTTCAATTATTCTAACTAAAAGTTCACGTGAAAATTTCGTAGTTATTCAATGAGGCCGTAGTTCAGAGTTTTCATTTCCGCTCCAAAGTGACCCTTGCACTTAATATTTTTTTCATTCGATTAATTTCACGCGTTCCATTCCCGCTTCTCGTAATTATTGCCAAAGGCAATGTCGTATATACTGTTCCTTCCAACCCGAGGTAGAGAAAATGAGCTAACACGTCACCATCTAGGTATCGAATAACCACACTTTCTTCTTTCAAATGGGATTTACTGGCGAGTACTCAATTCCTTTCCGAAAGCGTTGATGTGTTCCATTCTTGTATACAGATGCGCCTGCTGGTATACGTGTGTGATCTCTGCTTCCTTGCATAAAGAACTTTAAAATTCCCAAAGAATTGGTTACCATACGCAGCCCTGTTCCTTCATAAGGGAAATGAACCTCCTCATTCCACCTTCTTTTTCCCAGAACTCAGTTATCGTTCCTACTTTTCGTCCTTTCCACGACTACAGGAAAGACCGATTCGGCCTTCATAAACATCCTGACAAATTAACACTACTCACAAAGCGTTAACCCTTTCCTAACCCCATTTCTGATTACTAATAGTTCTTGACCTTCAATGCATGACATCCTCTCGGAGTTGCACAAACAAGTGCAAAAAACCTTCAATAGGAAATAGCTCAATGGACTAACAATAATCACGCGATAATAAAGTCTGCTCGTTTTTAATTACAGAAACAAAATATCTTCTACGGAATAAAGGACAAATGAGAGAACTAAAAATATAACTTTCAAATTACACACTTAACTTCTTATTATATCAACTTAAGGTAAGGGCTACGCCAGATGTTTACTACCTCTCTGCCCGTGTTATACAAGTGTAGCCCTACCTTCACCCAATTCGGGCAATCCAGTTTATGTGCAATACGAATGCAATAGGAGTTGCAATTTTACTCCTTCCAGGTGGCTTACTGAACACCAACAAGGAAGAGTACCAAGGAGGCACATAATAACTACGAGTACACCACAGCACAGGCCTCTTCCTTGTCTACTAGAACTTTCTGGTGATAGAGCATTTTCCAACAAATAAGGGTAAATTCAAGCTGAACTCAAGGCAGTAGATTTCCATACCTAGCTCCAGTTGCGCACTTGATCTCCCCTACGCTGCTCGTCAATAACCCCATACCATACTATTGTTGCATTTATGGACTGTTTCAACTGGGTTTTGGAATAACAAATGAAAATAAATAAAATAGTTAGAAAGAAACTATACCGCGTTCGCTTGCCTTTCTTACTAAACTGCGTCTCCATTAATAAATAGATTAACTCTTCCCAATCCAGTGTGGGCTGGAGTAACGAAGAAAGTTATAGGATTTTTTTTTACCAGAACCGCACCCAATTAAACGAGTAAACGCTGACCAGATTGCTCCTAAAATCGTCAAGGACTTATTCAAGTTCCTAAATGTAACAATAGTAACCTTGGTAAGGTCTTCAAACTCTTTCTTGACTCGTTTCGTTGCTTGTTGCACGATGGTTCCTAGACTCACAATTTCCAATTCTGTTCCGTTCTATAACCAGACTATTATTCTTCAACCACAGAGAATTCTGCATCATACACGCTTCTAAAATCTAAAATTAATCACACATTCTTCGAATTACTCTCGCGTTTTGCCTCCCTAGTCATTCCCAAGGAACCCGGCCACTTTCTCCCCATACGTTACACACTGCACAAATTTCGGACAAATTTACCAATTTTGTAGGATACTTTACCCTCAAATGCAATTGTTTCAGTTGTAATATAGTCTTCACTTTAAGAGATAGTTACTTGATAGTTTAACATGTGATGAACGACCAAACTTCGATGAAAAACAAACGTCCTCAAAAACGCGTCTCCTTCCGTTCCTCTGTTGTACAAAATGGCGTCATTCCTTGTTGAAAGGAAAGCTATCAGCACCATTCACTATCGATACTTTCTTTGCCATATCGAACCAATGCGATACCAAAATTTGAATTTCGCGCCTATTAAAGCGGGAAAAGAAAATAAGAAAATGTAATTAATGAAACTTATTTTAAATAATCCCTTACCATACTAATTAAAGAAGATTGCTGTAACAGAGTAATATCTTCAAGTAGATTATTGTAAATAACAGTCGAGATAAGACTCCCAAGGCAACGCAACCCTTATTGATCAAACAATGGGAACAAAGTGGATTTTCCTATGAACACTCACTCAGTTTCGAAAGATTTACGTCGCTTTGAGCTGTTAAAATGCTTAAATTCAAAATTTCTAAGCGAAAAGCTAAATCAGTAACAGATCCGTATGTGTATAAAAAAACTCGTGAAAAATTTCGTCAGCACTTACTGGAGGTGATACTCGGTAAAAGAGCAGAAGACAGCAAGGAGTCGGAAATTGAAGTGCCTGACTTAGTTTCCGTGATACAGGGTAATTTAGAAGCTCTTTATAGAAAAGAACCATGGCTTCTACGTTACCAATTCTACATTCGTAACGGAATTTCCATATCTGGCGTGGCTTCATGGGATACAAGTCCGGCATTCCGAGTATTCGCTAAATATCGTACAAAAGCGTCCAGTGCGAATGACAAAATCCTGGAGCAGCTGGAACTGGAAGCTAAAATTGAGTACTATTTCTTTCTGCGTAAGGCGGCTATCGATTTTGTGTTGTCTTATGGATACTTTTCCCTAAGTCAGCCTCGCCAATTCAAGCTTCATTATGACAGACGACTCGAAACGCAACGAGTCAGAAAAAGACTCGGTAAGTTGCTGGTGATTACAGACCCTTGCATGAGAGCTATCTTGGACACATGGAACTCTAAATTTCGAAAGTTGCTACTGTTCGATAGCAAAGAAATTCAAGGCCAAGTTTGGGATCTGCCCAACTTGACAGAGAAACTAGCCAAACAAGTTACACATGGAATCCAAATTCTAAACCAAGATTGCTTCACAACGATTACTCACATACTGTCACAAGGATTGCGAAGACGGGTGGCACCCTTGAGTGGCCCACGATTCGAAACTATGAAGCGCGCCACTGATGTTCTCATGGCGGAGTTTCTGCAAGAACTGTGCGCGGAAAACCTGCTAATATACCAGCAGTATTTTATCAGTTGCTGCCATCATGTCTTAGCGGTAGACGTTATATGGAACGAAAAAGAAATCGCTTTGAAACCTTCGCCTGAAACTGTTGCACAAGCATTGGTACAACATTGTAGATACATATGTGAAGCGGTGCAAAGTTATCCATCTTGTAATGGTTTTGACCAAAATTCAGATCCGAAACCTTTACTTACGGTTCCCTTGCCGGAGCTAGAGCTGTCACATGGCAGCCAGACGCTCAGTGCGGAAGTAGAGGGTGCTATGAGTGAAGCCAAAACGATGCTTGAAAAGTTTACAGAACTGGTACATTTATTGAACGGTTCCCTACAAAGCGAAATTCAATCATTGATCAATCAGAATGAGCTTACTGCAATGCAAGCAAAAGTTTCTGAGCTACAAATCCTACAGAAAAATGTACGACAAAATTTGGCGGCTACTTTAGTCACCGGAAACTATCAGTTGCGCTTGAACTCGTTACGGGATTCTGTTATGGACGCTTTACAAGGCCTGATTTCATTGTTGCTCTCAGCCATTTTGGGTGCCTGGACCAAAGCGGCAAGAAAGTAGAGTATTTCTTGAACAGTTTGCACCGGTTGTGTAAGTCAATCTCATTGCATTTTCATGTCATTTTACACACAAGGTTATGCGAACAGCACGCAGAGTGCGCTGACATCGCTTTAACCATCCCAGTGCATACGCATCATTTAATGGCTCAGCAGGGGAAAGTCACTGCGATGAGACAAGCAACTTTGCTGGCATTTAAAGCAGAACTACGATCCAATCTTCAATTAATCTCCTTTGTGTCGGATCACATGACCCTCGATCCACAAACTTCCTTTTTGGCCAAAGAAATGTTAGCCTGGGATGCTCGGTTGAAAGCCGCCTTAACCGAGCATGGAAGAATCGTGCAAAAGAAGCGAAAAGATTATGAAGAAAAGTTAAAAGTAATGATAAAAAAACATAGTGAATAGTAAGGACCAAAAAAATAATTAAAATTAACCGCAAAAATATCCACTAAAATTTGGTTACCATTCATAACTGAAATATATTTATGAACACATAACCAATAAACAAAACTAATAAATGTAAATTAATAAGTCATTAAAAGCATAAAGACTATAAAGGTTTTTATTTGAAACCCGATTTCTGAAGGCAACGCTTTTTCCCGCAGAAAAAACGAGAATTGCTTATCGAAGCCTTGAAATCTTACGGCATCCTAGCGGAAGATTTCCAACGTATGGGTGAACTGGATTGCTTGCCGGATTACTTACACCGATCGCGTGCCTTAGCCGCGCAATTACACGAAGCAGAAGAGACTGTGAAACAAATTAACGCTGAAGAAAAGGCTTTTGGGTGGATCACAACTGATTATCCAGCCTTAGCTCAAGTACACCAAAACCATGAACAAAAAATCCCAGACATAAATACAATTAACGTAACGTTGGTACTTTTTAAGGTGAAAGGGACAATGAATCCCTACTGGCAGTTGTTTGAAGTCGCTTCCAAATTCTTTTATCAACAGAAAGTATGGATGGAAAGCCAGATTGGGACTTTTGATCCCGATTTTATCTTCCAAGAGACAGAAAAATTTAAGGAAGCCGTAGCCACCGCTGAGGAACGTTTTGCTGATACTTCCGATACAAGATTTCTTTTAAATCAAGTACTTACAATGCTTGATTATGTTATGCAAGTTAAAAATAATTCTTCGATAGGTAGAGTCTCGACTATTTGATTTTAATAGAATTTTGCCTTTAATTGGAACTTTGGGCAATCCGACATTACGCGAACGGCACTGGGAGCAAGTATCGGACGCTGTCGGGCTCAGATTGCGGTCCGAACCTTCCAATACTTTGCAATACATCGTTGGTCTGTGCTTGTACGAACACTTGCCGCGTTTTGAGTTGATTAGCCATGCAGCGACGCAAGAAAGTATCCTTGAACGGTCGCTACAGGCAATGAAAGGCGCTTGGAAGGATGTGACTGTACCCATGGAGAATTACAAGTATGAGGTTCACCATTTCTAGTGCATTGATACTATGGTTTTCCTTCTATCTACTATTTATTATAAAATCCCTTCGTCGTCTTCGAGATTCTTTCGATATCGTAAACGTCCAAAAACCCTTCTAAACTTGTAAGATTAATTTTCTTTTCGCCCATAGCACTGCAAATTATTCTGTACTGGGCGATATGGAACTTTTACAACGACTACTGGAAGATCATATCGTGGAAACGCAAATTATGCGCCGGTCGCCATTTATTAAACCGTTTGAGAAAGACATAAAAGAATGGGAAAGTCAACTTTTAGCGTTGCAAGACTTACTGGACCAGTGTTGTCAAGTACAGAAAGCTTGGTCTCAGCTAGAACCAGTACTGGCCGGACCGGACGTGTACAGTTACTCGCCAGAAGAAGCTCGCAAGTTTAGCACAATTGACAAAAGCTGGCGAGACATTTTGGGAATCATTTCGGGATGCGAGCAAGTTTTTGGCTTGCTGAAAATTTCCAGTTTAGCTGAACGGCTTCAACTTTGCGCCCAGCAAGTAAACGAGAAAAAAAATAACCACAATATCTTTTATAAAATAATATGGGTCGTCTTTCACGTTTACACCAAAAATTATTGGTTTCTAGATTAAATTAATTCAAAGCGGCTTGAAGAACTTACTCGAAAAGAAAAGGTCGCATTACCCTCGGTTCTACTTCTTAGCAGAAAGTGAACTGCACGCGTTGTTGGCTGGAGCCAAAACATCAGCAACGTAAACAATCTTAAAATTACTGCTAGTTACATGTTAATATCGTTTTGGAATGCTGCCTCTAGCTTTTCGTTACAATTATGGAAGCTTTTCCCGGGCATCAAAGAGCTTACGTTTGATAAGGACCAAAACGTAATTTCTGTCACTTCCCCGTACCAGGAAGTACTGAGTTTAATTGATGCCGTACCGTTTACTACTGGACAAGTAGAAAAGTTCTTGTCACGGCTGGAAATCGAAGTTCAAAGCACTTTCGAGCAACACGTACGATCCGCGCAACATACCCAACAAGCCAATCCAGAGTTGTTAACTTTACCTGTCCAAGCAGTAATTTACGTTTTAATACTGGAATGGACGCGTATTTTTGACAAAGCGATAGAAGATTCGCAATGGAGCGAATGCCAAAACCAACTTAAGCTTATATTTGGAAATTATTTGAAACTCTTGGAGCCTTCAACCCAACCTGTTCACCGTCACTTAAGGCGGTCTTTATTACTGTTTAAACTCTTTTCTCGGGACTTACTCAAGCGATTAAGATCGAGTGCGTCACCAGGATTTACCTGGTTTCTCCAGTACCGGTTTTATGTCCAAGAGGAGCGTCTTTTGGTCAAAGTAGCCGATTCACAGTTTTCCAATACTTTGGAGTACTACGGAGGAGCTTTTATACCACGGATGAGTTTAACCTCGGATGAAAGCCAAGCCACGTTTTGTGGATCATTACGTTGGTATATAGGCAGTTTGGTAGATGGCACCAAGGGTTCAACCAAACTGGGCTTGGTCCAAGACTTGGCACGGGCTATTTCGCAACTTCTTTACATTTTCGAGTGCTCTGGCGTTACTCTCGCCGAATCAATTACCTCTTTCATCAAAGGATCCATCGCCTGCAGCGCCTGGTTGTGTTTGCACGAAGTGGACAGTCTCGTGAGCTCAGTGCTAGACCACATGCGTGACATGTTAACTCAGTTGCAGCGGAGCGTCAACGCCGGTGGTTTAGAAGGTCATCCTTTACTGGATGGCTTAGAAATTGGCGTAAACAGCAAATGGGCCTTATTTGGCACCACTGACAGTCAGATGAGCGCTGTTACCAAAGCCAAGCTCGCCATGTTGTTCCGGCCAATCCATTTCCAAGCCCCGGATTTGTTGGTAACCATCCAGGCTCAGCTCTTCGTCAGAGGATTTAAGACGGACGAGTTAGCAATTCGCGTTTCGAGCTTGCTCAGTGCATTGGAGGAGATTCGTTTCCCTGGTACTGGCGCGAAGCTGATACTCTTTCAGCGCGTACTGGACACCTTGGAAGGATCGGAGCTTGGAAACCGATCTGAGCTGGAAATGATAGCAGGGGCGTTTTTTGATTGGGGTGTAGAAACTTTATCCCAAGAAGCAACGGTGACATTAATGAAGACGTTGGAGTCTATTTTCCCGGAAGTGAAGTTCCAGCGAAAGGTACCGGCCGATTTGGTCAAAATAGGCCAAAAAGCATGCGCTGAGCTAAACTTGGAATCATCCCCGCTATTAATGGAAAAAGCTTACCAGGTTTATCACGCATTCAAACAAGGCAATCCAGTGATTGTAACGGGGGAAGTCATGTCTGGTAGAACGACTTGTGTTCGTGTCGCCAGAGCCATCTGGAATGCTGCCCATGCAACGAAAATCAGAATCTTTTATATCAATTCAGCCGCGTATAAAGAAACGCAGTTGTTTGGCAATACGGATCTCGCTTACCGAGACGGGCTGATTACTACTCTGTTGAAGCAGACTCCCAACGAAATGATAACGCTACACTTCAGTGGTCCGATTTATCCTTTGATCTACGAAAATTTGCTTAATACGCTCGTCTCGGAACGCGTTTTGCAGCTCAAATCGGGAGAAAAGATTTTCGTCGATAATCACAAACTTTTTGTCTTTGAAACCAATGACTTGGAAACAACTACGCCAGCTATGGTAAGTATGTCATTATTATTTTTATTATTTTTTTCAACAGAAGTGCGGTTTGCCCCCGAAACTAGAAAGTAGGTCTACTCAACTACAAAAACTGACGTCACTGACTTAACTTGGGAGTTGTTTATTTAGTAAATATTACGAAATATATTGTTATTTCCAGTGTTATTATTTGATTTAGTATTACCACTACTGTTATCACTTTAAACCGTTCCTGAGCAAAGCTGAGAATCGCAACAAATAAAACAAAAAGTCGAGAAATGAACATAAGAAGAAATGTAGATTAATTTGAACCGTGTACATTTCAAACATGTTTTCATGTTATCTTGATTTAACCCCATTCCTTCGGAGTTCCTTTCGTTTGAACCTCTTTTTCATCAATTAAACGCAACCTCTCTACTTGATTACTAATCGGCTTTCTAAAGAATAAAGGAAACCTTGACAATCTCTTCGCTACGTGAGGTACAGTACTGAGCAAAAAAACTGACAGGGGACAGCGCGCTTAAATGGCACGGGCAGGTCGAGGCAAGTACCAAACTCGTTCCACGGGGTTATGCTATTGCCGAATAGTTTAGGCAAGCATGGGGAAAAGAGAGCTCGCTTTCAGCACTGCCTGGACATGCCCGCGCGCACTGTACCTCTTTTCCTGTCGTTTTTTTTTTTGCTCAGTACTGTACAAGATTAATTTTACTGGTCGAAGAAGCAATTCCTTATTCAGTAGTAAGAGATCTGTTTTGCTGGTGTCACTGACAACGTTTCTTACAGCCAATCCGTGGTTTTGAGGCATTATGCGGCCCGCAACTCGTTTTACGGGCCATCACTGTACACATGATGCTTTTAAATAAAATTTAGTGGATATTGTCAGTATAAGATAATTTTAAATGATTTCGAACCAATTTAGACCTGCTGAATGCAACTATAACACATTTTAAGTGTCTTATTTTTTTATTTGCAGGTTGCCGCGTGTCAGATTGTGCATACAGGTCCTAATCTTGTGAGCTGGCAAAACTTGGTGAAAGGTTGGTTAGCGTCTATAAAGAAACTATCGTCAGGCCATCTCATCCTCCCAATCTGGAGTTCATTACTGAACTCCATCGTGCCCAAGCTTCTCCACTTTGTCAGCCAAAGCCACCAAGAAGTTCCTGCCGCCACGCCGTTGGAGATCAAAATTGCTGTCCAGCACTTGCTTCAGATATTGTCTGCCTTATCGCATCCTGTATTAGAAGAAAAACAGAAAAAAGCACTGGATAACGACACGCGAGCGGCTTTAGAAGCACACGTATACTTTGCGTCCATATGGTCATTTGGTATGCCGTATTTCCTGTCGAGGAAGCGGTCTTTTGACAAAATGATGAAAGAACTTGTTGAAACGGACGCATCCCAAGACAAAGTGCAGTGTCCTAGTTTTCCCAAAGAAGGTACAGTCTTCGACTACAAGTTTGTTCGCCAAAGTGGCAACAAAGGGATGTGGGTTACGTGGACGGAAGAGCTGAAAACCGGATTTACATTATCTCGCGATTTGCCCGTGAACCAGTTACTAGTACCTACCGCGAATTCCCTGCGGGCACAGTTCTTTGTCCAGCTTCTCAGTTCGAGAAACATTCCTGCGGTTTTACTAGGGCCAGTAGCGTGTGGCAAGACGGCCATAGTTATGGACATGTTGCGTCACAAGTTGGATACGCGTACCCACGAGTACATAACCTACAACTGCAGCTTAAGTACCACCGTGGACCGATTCCAGCATGTTCTGATGGGAAAGTTGCAGAAAAGGCGTCAAGGAGTGTATGGTCCTTCTTTGGGCAAGAAAGCCTTCTTCTTCCTGGATAGTTTTATGTCGCATTCCACGCATTCCCTGGGACATACAAGTGCTGCGGAGTTTTTGCGTCAATGGATTGAACATAACCAAATTTACGACTTACAATCCTACGTACCGGTGACTGTCTCCGATGTAGACGTTTTACTAACGTCCCGGCCGGAGAACGTAGATTTGAACTCGTCCGTAATGCGTCATTTTGTGCGCATTCCCATATTGCCAATATCCAACGATGGCTTGGTGTCGATCTTCAACCGAATTCTGCTCTGGCATTTGGATGCCCGAGGCTTCGGAAAAGAATTTGATCCCTGTATTGAGGAAATCGTGGCAGCAAGTATGGCCATTTACCAGGCGGTGCAGAATCGTTTTGCCAGTACGCGGCAGTACTTTTGCCAGTGGAGTGTACACGACTTTGCTCGCTGCATCCAAGGTGTGTTGCTGTCTGTACCGGAAACGACGGAAGATTTGCAGGCCATGAAGCGTTTGTGGGTCCATGAAGCCCTACGCGTGTTTTCAGATCGCTTGTCTTCACTGAACGATATTAAGTGGTTGACCAGCCAAGTCCAAGCGGCCTGCAAAGATCATTTGCATGAAGACTTCCATCAGTTACTGGCACATCTAGACCTGGCAGGTGACGGAGAAGTCACCGAAGATGATTTGAGGCATTTGTTGTTTTGTGACTTCTCCGACCCAAAGTCCGACGCCCGCAGTTACGTGGAAGTCATTGACCATGAGCACTTGCTTACCATCGTGGAAGGTTACGTGAAAGAGTTCAACAATATGAACCGCCGCCCTTTGCCTTACTTCGTCATCTTCCGGTACATTGTCGAACTCTTAGGAAGAGTCTCACGAATCATTAAACAACCCGGGGGACACGCGATACTTGTTGGACACCGTGGAGTCGGAAAAAACTCTACCGCGAGGATCGCAACCCACGTGTCGGACAGCGATTTAGTCTACGTAATGTTTTTTTTATCATTTTCTAATTTTGTCGTCATTTTCATGTTCTATCTTCTTAACTAGGTGGAGGAACGGTTTTCAATTGCCTTTCACATTACTTTCGTTTTTCACAGTTTAGACCATTACATACCTAGCTATATCGGTTTATTGGGAATCTTATGGGAAAAGCCAATAAGATTTACTGAACATCAAGTGCCCAGAAATTCCTGATCGAAATGTTTCGCTAAAAGTGTTTTAATTATGTATAGTACTCGTCATAAAAACGTTTAATTATGTACAGTACTTGGCCAAAAAAACGGGCCAAACAAACCACCCTATGCCAACGTCCCACGCCACTGGGGAGGGAAGCCTTGCGGGTCAAAAACGTTCGAAAGACGAAAAAGTGGGACACCGCTCACGCAACTGCCGTGGCGGTAAGATAGGGAAGTTTGTTTGGCCCGTTTTTTTTGCCGAGTACTGGACAGTACTCGGCACATAAAACGACCCAAACAAACCGTCCGGTGCCTAACGGCCCGGCAGTTGCGCGAGTGGTGTCCCACTTTTCCGTCGTTCGAACGTTTTTGACCCGCAACAAGGCTTCCTCACAGTGGCG